>KV425686.1:0-34104 GCA_001632425.1 Neolentinus lepideus HHB14362 ss-1 | reverse complement strand
GCTCCGTACCGTAGCACGTAGACGAGAATACTTTAGGCAAGAGTCGCATAGCTCGTTCGCGGGGCCATTGGCCGCATGAATGACTATAGTCGGTTGATCGGGAGAAGCGGACAACGAAACGTTGCCACCGAATAAGAGGTGAAACCGCGAGATATAGACTTGCGATGACGCAGACGGTCAATCGGACCTGACTGACACGCGCTGTTATTGTCGAACGCATCAGAGTTGGACCTGGAGCACAAGAAAAGGAGTGATAGACCTCTAACTCACCGAGAAACCATGAATGACCTTCATGGATGTGGCATATCAATCAGGGTAGAGTTGCGAGAACGAATACACCATGTATATTGATATGGTCGATGAGCTATGAACCTATGACGGGCAGCCTGAGATAACGTCTGAGCAGAAAGAGGAGGCAGTCGAGCGCTCGATGATACAAAGAGTGTATGCTGTACATACAGACATCGCCCCCTCGCTGGGCCCTCAGGAGATACAGCACGGAATGTGGGATACCGGTAGATGCGGGGAGATGAGCGGGTAAGGAACACGGTATGGTGAATGATATTGCACGGGGTATTATACGGCATGAGCCATGAGAGTCTGATGAATGATAGGGCTCTACCAATGAGTGCAGATCATGGAGATCAACCGGAACTGCCAGGATTTACACAGTATTCAAAAGGCGACCCTGATATGCAGACTACGACGCACTGTATTCAACACGACACCTCCCTATAATCTGCCCGACCACACTCCTACGCGTCAGCTATAACGCCCTCGACGCACTAAGGAGACCCAGACAGAGAAAGCCCTTGATGGACACATCACAGATTTCGCAGCAAGAAATCCTTGAAGACAGCTTTATCCAGAACGTATCGACAAAGCTAGCAGGTCCCTGAAACTGGTTCCTCTGAGTTAGCGATAGTAGTCAGAGCGAGCAGATGGGAGGGTAACGCATGTGAAGGTGAAGGACGTTTGCGAGTACCACTGCCAGGCCCGACGCCATCAGTTCCGCGCTTCCTGCCTCGGGGCCGACAACGTCTAGGCGTTCTCATGAGTTTAGAGGTGTAGTTTGACTTACTGAGGCTCTAGCGTTACATGCCGTAGTTGTTTGCTGCGTCTGCGGGACGTGCTGGCTGGCCTGTGCCAGAGACCCTTCTGCGCCGTCTGTCGTCGTCACCTCAAGCCTCCTATGGACCTGGATTGGTGAAGGAACAGCGAGGAGGGAGGGATTGTGAGCAGAGAACTCAGTTTAAAGCAAGTAAATCCTTTGGAATCCGATCTTTTATTGTTTGATACATGAGGCTACGCTGCCCGTCTCGATGCCGGCGGGTCCTGGCAGCCTCAAACCTTTCTTTTATAGGTGTACTACCTCTTAGGAGGTAGTATCTTACTTTCTGGGCCACCCGCAGCCCGCGTGCTTACACGAAGTCCGCCCCACCGTCCGTCTCCTCATCCCACTACCCGATCTCGGGACCCGGAACGCCTAAGTGCTCTGAATCTCGAAATTCATTTGACTCTACCGACTCCTAAGACGTGAACAACGCAAGGGGCGCACAAAATGGTGGTCTTTTTCTCTTTTTAAATCTCTTTTTTTCGACGATTCACTGTCCAATCCCTCCTCCCGCTACCCGCTCTTCAGGGCTTCCTAAATGTCGTCTAGTTGCATACATCGTCGATACCTCTATTCCTCGATCCCGTGTCACTCGCCGCCCTTCACCCTTGTCTTCCTCTTCAAATAGCTGCCCGTCCGACACTGAGCCAGACCCCTCTCTTTCCTCCGGCCCAAGCGCCCAGTACGACCCCGACTTCCCCTTTTCTCCGCCCATCAAGTTGCTAACAACGCCTCCGGACACGACCCTCGCTGTTATGAAAAACATCCCGTCTCTGCCGTCCGGGCCCCAGCTGTTCTCGTTCACCACTGGCATAGACGCGCAGATTCGCAATATGATCTCAGTCCTCCGTCTGCCATTTCTCTCGACGGTCTTGGGATTCCGAAACCTGTCTACCTCTTAGCCAATATATCCGGCGTACAGGTCGTTGCAACACTGTAACAGCCCCCATCCCTCGTCCTCGTGGGGTCACTACTACGTCTTCCATCCATGAAAACTGTTGGCGTCGATGGTAGGAGAAGTGGACCTTGGCGGAGCGTCTCGTGCTTTGTTCGTCATGGTGAGTTCTCTTGCATAGCTCTCGACATGCCTCTATTACTCGCTATCTGTTCTGCGATTACCTATCCACAGGCACTGGATGTTGTATACACATCTGCTTGCTGTTCGAGCTTGGGCTATCAGGCTGATCCCACACCAAATGTTCGTCCGACTTACCACTGCTGGTGCGATCTACACGGGACTGCATTTTCTTGCGGCAACGTGCACCTCCGCACCGTACACTTCTAGTTCTGTGAGCAGGAGCTCTTCTGGCTGGCTGGTGGTCTACGGTGCACATGTCCACATCGGGTTTAGCAACCGGCACTACAGATGTAGGACCGACGTTTTGAGTGGCAGGAAAACGAGATATTGTTCCTTGATAGTCCTCAGCAGGCTCAACGCACTGGCCTCGAATTGCTCATGGTGCATCAATGGTCCAAATGTCTGGAGTACTGGGCATGTGGAAGCCGTGATGGTCTGTGAGCGCTTCGGGGGGACGAGGTCCATCACAGTAGGATATACCACGACGTCGCTGATATTGCAGCGGAATGTACATGTGTGGCTGAGCGGGGCTGTACCGCGTTTATCGGGTTAGTAATTAGGCATCATTTGAGACGCTGAATGAAGTCCCAAAGCACGGCCGCAGAAATGTCCAGCTAAAGTCTTCGAATTGCGATGAGACCGCAATAACGCCTTAGAGCACTTCGCACGTATATATCTATTCTTCTAGTTCTAATCAACTGATCCATATACCAGATAACCGGATCATCCACTGTACACGTATGCATTCTATTCAGGAGCATCTTTGTATTCCGCATCTCAGTCCATGTCCTCTCTTCTGAATCCGTCCTCATATATCGAAGCATCCGCGAGTGGTAAACGTCATTAATGGCTGTGTGAGCTCTCGCGCAACTGATGAAGCGTCAGCAGCCCGACGATTCTGTCTACCTGTTCTTTGCTCGTACCAGTGCAGGCAGGTTTTGTACTCCATTTCCTGCACATTCATCTCGACTGGGACAGAAGCCGTCGAACAATGGCGGGGTGGAAGAGCCTGTGTTACGAGTCCTGAGGTACGAAGGAAAGCGTTTATATACGCTCAGAATGAGCGCTCTGCCGAACGATGAGCCCGTGGGAATACCCTGCCGAGTAATCGGTACGTGAAAACTTTGTAGTATTGACTAGAATGTTGGATGTCCGATTCAAAGTCCGCTTGTAGTCGTCACTACAAAGTCACTACAAACTCGTTTTGTAGTCTCATTTCTCGATATTTTCTTCCTCATTTTCATAGACTTGCTTCATTTTCTCCGTACTTCTCAATATAAGCTTTTGGTATATATTTGCGTTATTAAGAATATTTTTGTATTTTTAGCGTTTTATTTGCATTCAGGAGGTGCAGTACACTCTTAGAGGCGTTTCTTACTGTGGGAACCAACGACGGTTTGTAGTGGGTGGCGCGGCGTCGCGCGGCGTCGATTCCAAATGCTGGCCTCTGATTGGCCAGATGCTCGCTCGCGCGGGTCACAAAGGGCTTCAAGCTTACTAGACTCTAGTGTATAATCTTAGCTTGTAATTGCCTACTGACTTCACCAGTCAGTTCATTGAGTGGGCCTGGGATACCAGGAAGAGAATGACATAGACAACATGAAAGTTCCGCAAGATTTTACACACTGTTTATGTCATTGGTCACCAATAGCTGGTATTTCCACTGAGAAAAATCGGAAAATTTGCTAAAAAATATCAGAAAAATTTGTACAAGGTGGCTGGTACCCACCCATTTGATTGTTTACTTGTTTGTGCACACCTTCCAAATATGGTAATTATTGATGTTGTATGTATCTTTCTTACCTTATACTGGTCTACTGGCATTATTAGTCTGTTCATTGAGTGTGTAGAGAATGACATAGATAGCATTAAAATCTTGTGAGATTTTACACACTGTTTACATCATTGGTCACCAATATCTGGTATTTCTGCTCAGAAAATTGGAAAATTTGCTAAAAATATCGGAAAATTTTGTACAACCAACTGGTACATATACATTTTGTTTATTTGTTTGGTTATACCTTCCAAATACGGTGAATATTGATATTGTATATCTCTCTTTTACCTTATACTGGTCTACTGGCTTTATTAGTGGGCTCATTGAGTGAACATGGGATACCAGCATGACATAGATGGCATGAAAGTCCTGTGAGATTTTACATGCAGATTACATCATTGGTCATCAATCACTCATATTTCTGCTCAGAAAACCGGAAAATTTGCTAAAAATATCAGAAACATTTGTACAGCCCAGGGTGGCTGGCACATTTATTTGGTTGATTGTTTGTACCTTCTAAATATGGTAATTTCTATGAGTCCTGAAGTTGTCAAAAATTTCTGTATCCCATTATAATTAAAAAATCGCCAAAAATGGATTGAGATAAGATTAAAATAGACTTTTAATCCCATTTAATCCCATTTAAAACCTTCTTTCCCCTGGTAATCCATTATAATCAGGTGCAGAAGTTTCTGACATGTGTGAAGGCATGTTTATATACACTCAAGATGAGCAATCAGTGGAACGTTCTGTGGAGTAAATTATTAGTCTGCTTGTAGTGATCACTACAAACTCATGACAAAGTCATTTTTTAGTGTCTGCCCTCAATATTTACTGCATAACTTTCTTGGACTTGTTCAATTTTCTTCCTGCTTCTCAATATCAGCTTATGCTATGCATGTGCATTATTTGGAATATTTTTGTATTTTTAGTGTTTTCTTTGCTTTCAGGATACCCGGTGCACACTCAGCAGGGCTTCTTACTGAGGGAATCCTACTACAACAACAGTTTGTAGTGGGTGGCACAGTAGAGGGGAATCAATAGCTACAGTGATATTGTTGGGACTTTCCATGCCACATTATAATTGATTACCAGCAGAAAGATGGACTAAAATGGGATTAACAATCCATTTTAGACCATTTTTCAATTATAATGAAGTACAAAAATTTCTGATAATTATTATAATATACTCAGAAAATGTAACAAGTGACCTCAGGACTCGTACCCATGCCATGTGGAGCAGTGGCCCTCTACCACAAGTATATATTTGTGGCGCGTGCATGTGGCCTCTACCGCGTTAGTACGTAGTACAAGAATTTTCAGATTTTGACTTTCTCGATATCGACCCTGCCCGCACGAGAGCAGCAATCGTCGACATCGGCATTCTCTGCTTTGTGCTTGAAAAGTCTCTGTCTCGTATTTTCTCCAGGAGGTCACATCTACGAACGTTATTACATCTCGAGGCAAAGACCATTGAAATGTTCCAATTGACTTTATCTGATGGTATCGGCAGTAACTCTTGACGTCGTCCCGAAGTAGATCTATATCCGAGCCAGCGCCGAGTCCCGACCGACAGGACGGACATTGATCCACACGCACAGGGTCTTGCATGATTAGGTGCGCACCCATTACCCTCGCCTCAATATGGCAAGACTGCGACATTCACCAATCAGAGTAGCGTTTCTCTCCGACCGCCACAGGTCACCATCATCTTGCCATCCTATCGATCAGAACACGACATTGGGATTGGCGTAAAGTGTCACTCGAATGCGAGGGTGCAGACTCCCATTCTCCTTGTGTTCGTCAACACGAGATGATCCGCTGCGTATACCCAGCCTCTTTCGCAGAGCAGTGTGTTGGATGGAGACTCGTATACGCGGGTTGAAGGCTTGCTGAACTCTCTAGGGAAGATTCTGGACACCCTCACAGTCGTCGCTGGTATGTCCTAGTCGCTTGGGGATACTTCAAAGGCGCAATTTCAAAACAATCCATACAAGTCTCGAAGAAGCAACAATATTTGAGAGCTCGGCTATAGTTCGTTCCCATACATATAGTCTTCTAATGCTAGTTATCTAGTTTCCTAATCCTCATCCCAGCCGTCTTCCTCGGTGTCAGCAACGTAGCCGGTGCCTACATCATTCACGGACACCTCATCCTCAGGATCATCTCAATCGTCCCAGTCGTCTTCCTCTGTGTCCACAAGGTATTCAGCGCCTCCATCATTTACAAATACTTCCTCTTCAGGAATGTTAGTATCATCTTCATCGGCGCTATTCTTCCAAATGCGTACTCCGTCCCAAACCACACCTTCTAGAGTGAATGAGTCCTCGATCTGCGCAATGTCCTCGTCGGACAATTTTACGCAATCGCGGATTGTAAGTCTGATTCGTCTTTGCGAGTTGTCACATGATTGATACAGCTTTAGCAGCTTTTGTACAAATTCACCCTTGCCGGGCTCCAAATAGACATCGGGCGCCCGCCAGAACCACATGTGGCATAGTATGACCTCCTGAAGGTCAGGGAACAGCGAATACCATACATCCATCCTGGTTCCGAGACGACAGAGGCCAAACCAGAAGCAGGTACTCCAATGGCCCGAAATCTCGAGACTAACAGAAACCTGTGTTGAGTGAGCGTCATTCTTCGGTATATCCGCTCAAATCTATCACTCCTGACTGGCATATACCTATCCCACTGATTAGTGCCACACTCGAGAAAGCAATGTTGGTCGCATGAAAGTAGCCTAGGCATATGAGGCTCAGACTTGAAAAATGCTTTAAATAGTGTAATATTTGATACTACTGAATATATACCCTGCTGTAATCCCGCCAGCGGATTACTCCGCGATTTACCTTCACATTTCAGACTCCACACTTTTGTCGCTTCATTGCGGAGTTCTTGCCCTTTTCCTTAGTCTACTGTTTTCGCCCTTGTTATCGTGTACTCTACGCTAGATCAATACAGCGTGGTCCACACAGCGCGTGTCTGAGCCGCCGAGTGAAGCCGCACGCCCGGCTTACACCTGCATCAACTAGCGCCGACTCGTCGACTCGAGTGTGGATTTGCACATAGGCCGCTGGGCGCGAATCGATGCCCGCTGTTCTGGGTATCTTTATACATGCTACATATAATTCTGTGCCATTGAAATTGCAGCATTCGTACAGAGTTGTCAGAGGAGAATTATTGAAGGTGGCGTTCAGAGTCTGCCACACGAAAACACGGTCACGTGCTGGACCGTGGCCGTTGGTTCAAAGGCGCCGCACCGCATCTCTCTTCTTTTCTTACCAGACACACTGCGTTCTGTTACATCCTATCCGCTCTGTTAAAATTACTGCTTCCACAATATCTCTTGGTGAATTACATTATATTTTAGCCGCTACTAGATCGCGAATACTACATCATCGGCCTACTACATTCGGCGTCGACATCGACGGCTACTCATCAAACTACATCAATAGCTCGCAGGCAACTAAATATCTAAATCCTCAAGAATACTACATAACTTTATCTTCGAAGCCCTCGTCCTATCTATCATCCCAACAATAATGTAAGTCTTGTGCATTCTCATCTGCCACACTCAGTCTCACCACCTCTCCTTGCAGAAGATGACGACTACGAAGGCAGCCGACGTGGACATGAGCAACTATCGCCCGCCAAAGATATTTATACGAGATGCACCGGACCATATCATAGGAGAGATAGCATCGTATGTGGTCCAAGGCGTGAAGACTCAACAAGACGAGCCAGCCCCGGCACGAAACTGGTTCCCCGTCCTAGGTGTATGTCGCAAGTGGAGAAACGCGATAGAACGGCATGCTGAAGTTTGGGCAGAAGTAGCCATAGGGAGCGTCAAGTCGCTTGAGGCTTTTCTCGTTCGATCTATAAACCGGCCTTTGACCATCAAGGGGACTCTGGCGAGCGCGGACGACACTTCTGACGTAACGAAGCTGGACATGATTATGGTCCATGCCTTCAGATTACGGTCACTACGTCTGACGGAGATCTCGTGCGCCGTCTGGGAAAGGCTGGAGTCAGCAACTACCTACGGTCAGACCTCCCAGCTCGAGGAATTGGAGATACGGAGGGATGGCTTGAGGACAGAACGGACCGATGTTCTATCCCGACGTTTCTCGTCTGACAAGTTTCGGAGGCTCTGGTTCTCTGGCTTTCACTACGATGACCTGAAACCCCTCCTCCTTCCGTCCTTACCGCAGTTAACATCGCTGACGCTTGTCAATGTCGAGTGGTCTCCCACCATTTCTCAAGTAATGGGCATCCTACGGGAGATGGTCACACTGGAATCACTGACACTAGGCGTCCAGATGGTGCCAAGCCCCAACACTCGTCAGGCAGTTTTTTTACCGGTTTTAGCATCTCTGGTTCTCTACACCTTTTGCGGCCCCACGGAGATAGAAATACTCTGGATCCTCGACGCACCGTCTTTGGAATGTCCATGCCTCAAGATTATCCCATATGGCAACCTCAATCACAAATTCGATGCTGCTGGAGAACTTGTCGCCTACATTAACAGACGAACCCCAATCAAAGGCTGGACACTCGTCAATCAAGAGCCGGGAACCTCCTACTGCATGCTGACTCCCGATGCTAGTGGTACGACGCACGAGACGCAGTCGGGAGGCATATGTTTCTGGTTCGACGGGTTCGGAAGAGAGCAGGAGCAGATTGTGGTACACATGCTACGTACCTATCTGCTGCGCGGCACACCCGCCGTCACGCACCTGACGGTTGATAGTGCGACAGGGGACACCGTCGACGAGCTGGTTTCATGGACTTCGCTATTCTTGTCTATGCCTGGTATAACAAGTCTTGAGATTTCAGGAGAGCACAGCACCGCTTTTGCAGATGGCATGTTTGTCCCGGATGCACCAGGGGCAATCAGACAGCCGTTGTTCCCAGTGCTCCGAGACGTTGCCTTACGGCACCTTTGGTTCCGACCAACGCTGTACGTCGACAGCATGAGCGCTGGGGACGACTTCATAGAAAGGCTTCTGAAGCCTTATCAGCTCGGCGGGAAACCGTCCAAATCTCTAAGACTTACAGTACGGGAGTGCGTCAACGTCTTCGATGAGGATATTAGGCGGCTCCGGAGGGTGTTTGGGAGGAGGAACGTGGATTGGGATGAGGACGGGGAGGACGAGATTGAACTCTGGGACGATGGAGGAGCCGGATATCTGGCTGACACGGAGGAGAATGAAAAGGACCCAGACTACTGAGGGCTGCGATTCGTACTACGGACTCGGTGAATTCTTAGAGCACAAAAATGGGTGACCAGCTCGGGTTTGGAATGCTGTCGCGTCGGATAGTTTCTTATGTTCGCAACGCTTTAGCGACGCTTTAGCGACGCTTTAGCGACGCTTTGATCTGAGACACTAGAATAGAGTGGACCAGCGATTATACTCCGTTACACAGTGGCCCTTTCCGCATCAAAAAATAGGTCAATGTCATTGACGCGTCGATACGACGTACTGATGTTACTGTGCGGCAACAGGAGTGTTCCGTTGTTTCCTACGATGAAAGCAGAATCTTGGTTTGTTCTCTGAGAACGAGACGTTCGTTTCGCATAGCGACTGCAACGCCTACGTGTGGGTAAGGAGGTAGTAGAGAAGGGATAAAATAGAATTGCATCGATGCCATCGATGTACCGTCCCCGCTCTATCCACACGCGTAAACGCCACAAATACTCACAAAGCCCGACTTCTCTAAACATACCGACGTCATATATCGCGTGTCCTTGGACTAATCCTATCGTGTTCTTAGGACTAGTCCTTAAATTTAGAGATACTTGTAGTTCGCGAACGCACCATCAGCTCTGGACCAAGACGTGAAAAATCGCCAAGATCTGTGAGGAAGGCGAGACGTACAGGCGAGGCAGCGCACACCTGACCGGCAGAAATATATGACGTTTTGGTTCCAACCAAACATGGAAATATACGACTGCAACTTGATAGAGAAGCTGATGAAGCTCTATAAGTCCTGTGATAACCCACACGAAAGCATAAATCTTACTATCCGAGAGTATGAACATCGCCGGTTACGAGGACGAGTTGTTCGGTTCGCCTTCACGAGTGGTGGAGCAGGATGGGATCGGAAAGAGGGGTGACAAGATTCTGAGGAGTGTAAGGGAGATGATGAAGGCGGGCGGATATTGGAGACGTGTACGATGTTTGAAAGGCATGAGATGTCCGGTACGTAGGTGGTGATGCAGAGGATGGGCGTGGAGCAGGGTGATGATACGATGGATGAAGCTAGCCGAGGTGAAGTCGTGTCGCGGACGATGCAGTCACTCACGCTGGCTATCCGGGTCCGAGATCGATGAAGCAGACGGTGAAAGACTGCATATAGATGACATTGCCGTGTTGGAGATTTCATGCACCGTTTCTGCAAAGAGCTTAGTGACGAGGGTGGATGAACTCACACCGAGAGAGAAATCGATGTATCTGAACAAAAGTGCATTCTTCGCGCAAGTGACGCGGGGAGACCTGGGGACCACGTATAGCAAACACAGCAACACTTGGACTCCAGGCCACCCAAGCGTTTCTATTCACACGCACATCACCACTACAGGAGTTTCGCACTTGATGGCAAACCGGACCACGTAATCGACGAGCCGTAACAAGGGTGTTCGCTTGTACGACAGGGCAGAGTAGACGAGGATCAGTGCTCACTATTACTGGCCGAGATCTTGCAGGACTGTGACATTGAATTTGACCCAGCAGCTGAGAACGCTTCCAGCCCGTACGCCAATCTTCCCAAAATACCGTTGCTGAAGAGAAAGTGTACGGTCGAGAAGTGGAGGAGCCTGTGGAGCACTTATAAGCAATACAGTCCCAACTCTGGGTCGGATCCGTCGATATCACCGTGTCGGGGAGATGGTTGATCAAATACAGTGACGCTGGCGGAATCGGAGCATCAATGTGTTGAGACACTTGAGGAAGAGCAGAGTAGCGAAATTCCTGGCCAGCCTTGATGCGGAGAGGACAACGTGAGACCAAACCTCGGATGAGAGGGAACTGGCTACATGCGGTCCGAAAACTGGGTCCCAAGCTCAGCACTCTGGGCGAGAGATCCTCATGATGGCCCGTACGTGCCAGGGCATGTGTTAGGAAAAGTCTCTTCAGGAGATGGTTCTTGTCAATAGGTCTCGCTAATATAGCAATAGACCTATGCTGTTCACCCAGACTTAGATGTCAAGGGCCGTCGAGGTATTGAGAAGAAACTAGTTGTATAACCAGAAGGAGGTTAAGCCAAGGGGCCGACAGAAAGAAAGTTCTATACACGACGTCAGAAAGTCCGACTAAGGCCCTGGGAGGGACCCCCCCTCCCCTACGTAATCTTCACACGACCCATATTGGGCAAATAAATTACCAAATCCGTCTTATTCTGTCATTTTATCATATCTCAAATTCAAGTAAATAAGTATCATGGGTCTCTATTAAAGCAACATACAGAAGATAATGTTATGACATGAATGAAGACTAAGTTTTCTAGCCAGCCTTCATTAATGTCATTGATGGGGAGTTAAGCGACGATGCCAAACAAGGTCAAACAGCACGGTGGCACGTCTTTCTCGATCTTCCTGCCAGTGAAAGAAATGCTGATAGTCCACTATAGCTATCTTACACTGTTCTGAGATTGTGCGGGCTTGGAACCATCTATCTGTGGTCACTAGCAGTTCAAATAAGGGGGTCTGCAGAAAGTCCTGATAAGGACTTCGAAGGCACCCCCCCTCCCCCCACCCAGTGTGCCGGCAACTCCCGGTGTCGGCCCCTTGGGTTAAGCTAAAGAGCTAACTACTGTACAAGGAGTCTTATATACTGGTGTCCGATGCCGAGACGCATATGCTAGTTACCCGTCTCTATTCGACCTGTGAATGCGCAGTAGATGAACAACAATAAGCATGAGAATATATCATACGATACGCGTGTCCATAATGACGAGACAATAGGAATAAAAAGAAAGGGTAGATAGCGTGCCGGTTGCTATGCGCTTCGTAACAGCATGCTGTGCTCTGCGAGTCCGATTTTGGACTACGTGGAGCACAGGTTGGAGGAGAAACAGGAGTAGTAATATGAGTGCACTGAGCAGAGGATGCTTCCGGGAGGATTTGGCATTTCGTACGCTCTGTGTAGGTCAACAGGACCGAGTAAAGAGGATGTCGTACAGAGGTGCATGGATAGGGTGAGACAAGTAGCAGAGAGTGATACAGAGTTCCTGATTTCATCGATGAAGGTCTCAGCATCCTGTTCGTTTACATACCTATTATTTGGTATGCACCTAAGGACAATGGACCAGCACCTGTGCTCCAATAAGCAGATATTCATGCGTTTAGTGTGGGTGCAAAGAGCGGTGGTGTGCGTCTTGATCGAGGGTAAGACAGAGTTCCTGGTTTAATCGATGAATGTATCAAGGGCACGTTCATGTACAATTATTACTGGTGCGCACCTAAACATGAGAACTGGGACACTATCAGGGCAGTGGACCATCTTGTCCAATACGACCCCCAAGATGGACAGTCCCACGAAAAAGCTGACTAAGCACGCGGCTGATTGGCTGCACGAGAAGAGCTGTCGCCGCTAAGTCCAGTTGCACCCACATGTAGGTTTGAGCTGTTTGTATTTCGACATTAGACACATGTCATACCTTTAAGCTAGTGAAACTCGAGAAACCCAAAGTAACAACCATCACCCAATTCAAATATATTTGCTTTGATTTTACCCCAGATGTCAATGAAGCGGAGGAGGGAGGGGGGGTTCCCGGCCACCACCCTTTGTAGATAAACCGTAAAGCTCATATAAAACTCTTTTACCCAACTCAAGACCCAATGGAAACATACCCATCTGGCGGGCAGGAGTGGCGCAATAGTTACAAGCACAAAAAGAAAGAAAAATATGCATACATTCGGACTCGAACCTCTTGCATCGCTAAAACCGAACGAGTTAACCAGTACACTATATAGAATTTTTAAGATAAACGGAATCAATATAATATCATACCTACTCGCACTCTGCTTAGTCAGCTTTTTCGTGGGATTGTCTTTCTTGGGGGTCGTATTGGTAGAGACTAGTGGACCCACAGGATAGATCTGAGGCATCCACTCGCCTCTACTTTCATCGTTGTGTGCCACAGTGAATAATATTTGTGTCGGCCAATTGTATTCTACCTGATCTTCGAGATGAGCATCGTGAGCAATGTCATAAAACTAAGGGAGCTGCCTGAGTCCGGGTGCCAGCAAAGCGGTTAGCCAACGCTCGCTTTGCCTCGGACCAATCATAGCCTTTCTTTGTCTCTATTTGGCTCACTGCGGCTGGTACTAAGCGACGACCGCGGCGACGTGAATGTCATTCTACCTCTCGACCACTATATCCGACGTAGAGATCGCATTCTACAGGGACTCGCAACATCGCAAGAGTCTCCGCTCACTAGCTACGTCTATGCAAGAAAATTGTCGGCGCCCATGGTAGAAGAAGTGGGAATTGGCAGAACATAGTGTGCTTTGTCCGTCATGGTGAGTGCTTCTGCATAGCTCTCGTCATACCTCTGCTAATTGCTACCTGTTTTGTGTTTGTTCCTTTGCGGGTGCTGGATGTCGTACACACATCTGCTTGCGGTTCGGGCTTGGGCTTTTCGTCAGCCATCACCCGACTTACCACTGCTGGTACGATCTACACGGGACTGCGTTTCCCCGCCGCAACGTGTACATCCGCACCGTACACTTCCAGTTCTGTCAGCAGGAGCTCCAAGGGGAAGCTGGTGGTCTACGGTGCGCATGTTCACGTTGGGTTTAGCAGCTGGCACTATGGATATAGTACCGGCGCTTCGCTGGTGCGTGCTTGATCTCTTTTATCGCCAGTGATGAGGGAGCAACCAGGGCACTAGTGGACCGTCTCCTCAGAGTGAACAGCGGTAGATCGTGGTGGCGTTGCTTTTTTTATGTCGACGCCTTTGCACTCTTTCGGACCATATAATTGATCAACCGTCACAGTGTCGCTGTTCAATTGACTTGGCTACACGGACCACGAGCTTCATCTGGTGCTGTGAGAGAGTTTGACGGGGAATGGGGATGTTCATTCTCCATGCAACTACACGGCAGCAATACAGGGTGTGCAATGCTGACATTTATGCGTCTATTGTTGGGAGACCTCTTGACGGTCAGCTCATTCCGTTAGACCAGAGCGTCTGATGCACAGGGTGGGCGCAGGGGCGTGGCGTTCCTCCAGGGCTTCGGATGTGGGAGTGATTAGATGTCCTGGTTGAAAGTTGCGAACGGTCTATGGATGTGAACGGTCCATGGATGTGACGTGTCCCGGCCTAGTCTAGCGTCGTCCAGTACACTTGGACCGTGTATCTCCAACCTTGTCCTTACATTTTTTTGGCACGCGGTTGCGGATGTTCGAACGCGGGGCTTTTCTAGACGCGTTGTTGACTTGTCGAAGAACCATGGTGGTCACTCAATGCTCGAGGGCGAGTCTCTCCCTACCACGGCTGTTCTCTACTAACATATCATTTCATGACAGACTTGTGTGTCAGACTATCATGGTTTCACCTTGTTCTCTACTGTCTGTTGGCTTCCGGCGCTGCTACTCTCCTGTTCCTTGCGTCGGCGCAACTTTCTAGCTCTTCCTTTTTCATCTCCATTGATGTCGCGGTGTGACTAATTCCGACCTCTCCTCCATCACCAAGCTCGGCTGCCTCTTAGGCCCGGTTAGCGTATTCACTCGGTACTACAATGTATCCGATGCATTTTGTAGCAGACGCGCCCGGTGCAGGGAACTGTCTGGATGATCTTTAGCTTCACCAGGTTGCCACTTATTCAAAAATATAACTCGCAATGCATCGTCCGGCATATGTTACCGAAGGAGAAGGATCATTTCTCAATTGCTGAGCCATCCGCGTCTCATGTCGGCGAAGCTGATGTTTCGTGTTGTGCCGTAACGTGATAGCATTAGGGCGACTCAATTCTTAATTCGCCAGGTCGGTCGCCAGGTTGGTCACAGCGAAAAGAGTGATGGCCGTGGAGCCGGGACCACGGTCATGTGACACTTCGTCCCGCTGGCCCACCGAGTGCCCGAAAGTTTTGTGCTGTAGAGTCTAACTTAGGCCCGATTAACTGCTGGCTTTGCTGAGGTCACAGTACGTCACAGTGTTCCCACCACTGTAAATGAGCAGAGCGTGATAGAGAGGTGACATGTTCCGAGACCAGTAAGCTTTTGAATTTAAGTCTGAATACTCAGTTTTGATGTAGCGAAAATCATGAATTATAATTATTTTTGCAACACTGTTCCTGGGTCTCGTCCACGGACTGCTATTCCATTCTTGCAAGGGCAAGTACAGTTGTTCAGCGAGTCGCAGTCAAGTACATTAGTTCTTGAAGATCCTGCTGCATTCGGATGGCCATAGCAAGGTAATAGACAAACTTTAATCGGCGGGTCCGAGCGTCCGCCGGATGAAAGATCACATGACCGTGGTCCCGGATCCACGGCCATCACTGCTTCCTCACTCTTTTGGCTGCGACCGACCGACCAACCTGGCGACCGACCTTGCAATTTAAGAATTGAGTCGCCCTATTGTCTGTGCATGACAGTTTGCTCAATCGATCATGCAACTGTCTAGTACGTATCTACTTCGTCTCGCACATCAACATCCCTCCAGTATGTCTCCTTGTTTATAGGAGTCTGTCATCGTATTCATGGGCTTCTCGGACAATTCCGAAACATACGGAGAACATGATTCTTGTAGGCTGACGGAGATTCGTGATGTACGCGTGACTTCAGCATTACTCCAATGTAACAGAAAGAAGACTGATGCATTTCTATTAGCAGCTTCTGTGATGGACCATTCGCATCCTCCTGAGCACCGGGAGGTATGCGGCGAAGTCCCTATTGAAAGATCTCTTTGTGTGAAATCATCCACGGGATGTCTATGAAATCCCAACGGAGATGTCGGCGTCCAGATATATACATGGCACACTTTGAAGCATATATTCATGGGTATTGCGCTGCGCCATGAGATAAGACCATCGCTCTCCGGTGATATTTATGATGGTTGATTGAACATGTGGGATCTCTGAAGTCCTCATGGAATAGCATAGCAGAGTGCCGGTGCTAATTCGAGTGCGATATGTCACTGAATAGGATTCCTGTGCGTGTGCTTCTTACCGCTGGTCTTCATCGATGTCTCACGAACCCGAATGCGCCCGTTCTCGCAGATGAATGAAAGGTGCTCTCAGGTGGAATTAGTACCACAGGAAGCACCGTCCTCTGAGGGCCCAGTATCCTGAAGGTACACACATCCAAAACACAAGAAACCGTGAGTCTTATTCACATCTATGTTCCGGGTAGTGCGGCCTTTGGACGGGAGTCGCCTTCGAGATAGCTGCAATCTCTCGCCTCCCACTATCCTCACCTACCTTTGACGGACGATCTCCCTTCCAGCCTTGTTCCAAACCCAGCGTCTATTCGGTTCTCCGTGTCACGATTCCTTTAAAGAGCGTCGGCGCTGTCTTGGCATCCTTATGTAGTCTCATCCGCTACTGAGCGGACTATGATTTATATTCGACCAGCAGAAGACACTGCAATGAGGGAACGATACAGAGCACAGTGGAACGCGCGGGCAGCAACAGTACCGCACAGATTATTTCCCTACATCTACTGAACTTGCGGGGAGTTATCTGCTGACCTGAGCAGTGGCGTATATCCTCTGAATACCGGTTGTATTGGACTGATTACCTTTACACTTTGGTGGACTAGTTCGCATCTCCGACGTCAACGCCGAATATCGTGCGAGGATCAGGCACGATCGCTGAAGGTCCTCTGGAGGTCCTGTCGGCCTCTCCTCTCCTCATGCTGAGGCCACTGATCAGTCAGCCCCAGTGTCCAGAGCAGTCTGGCGACGTGCGCTGACTTCGGGTGGAAATATTGAGAAGCTCAACGCAGTTGAGGGTCCGGTCGGAGGATTTTTTCACTTCAAGGCTTCACGGCACACAGGCCACATGCAGGAAGCTATGAAGGTGGGCGATGTGATGCTCCGAAGTGTGAGAGTTGGACCAAGCGGGAAGACTTCTATGGGAGATAGGCGTGTAAGTAGAGACCGACGAAACCGAAAGAGAATAATAGCGCAATAAAAGTTCGCCGGTACTGGCATGTGAACGACTGACTGATGATCATAGGTTGTCCGTGGGACAACCTGTGAATGAAAAAGCTCAGCGATCAACTTGAACAGTAATATTATTATAGCAAAGGTGCCCCGTCGAAGAAGACCTATCTAATGAATTCGGACGAAGACAATCTGAATTGTATCACGGCGACACTCAAACATGAAACACTGGATAACATCAGAAGATCTCAGAACTTTGGTCGCTCATGGTCGTCATAAGACCACCTATTTTTGTCCGGAGAGCTCACGCGTGAGTACTTCAGCCACTACGGCGGTTGACTGAGGTTCCTTACATTATACAAATATGCAACGGTTCGCGATACTTCTTCTCGGCTAGACTGACTTGTGGTTGTCGAAGGAATACCCTATGCGATATGAACCCGCGAGTATTTCTCTCGGTGCGGTCCCGAGTCAACTTCCCACGAAGAACCTCTTTGGCTTGGAGTTCTCAAGGTACACAGGGACTTCTGGGTCAGCAGCTCATAGCGAAGTCTAGCGTGTAAACCTTCTGCCACCCCAATTTTGCTTCCGAACGCTCCCGCACATTTGACGTCCTAGAATGCACAGTATCTTACAGCATAATGCGACTGAATACATGATCCCTTTAACATCAGATGAACAACTTCGCGACAGTCTCCATATCACTGACCGTGACCAGAAGATTGCTCAAGCTGGAATACTATGATGTGGCATCAACAACCTCTCGAAGGTGCTTTTGAGGCACTGCTATGCACCACTTTTGTGAGTATTCTCCGGGTTCGAGGGATGTATAGTTTGCGACAAGAGGGCCATATTATCCGGCGTTGTCATTCCGCACTGCATGATACTCGAGATCCTATTATAGATCGTCCATACATGTGTCCACCGGAGCGATCGTCGCTCCATACATATGAGGAAGATCGGATTTTGTCCTCGTTACCGTTTGGCCAGTACCGCATCGCTCCTTCGATTAAACAAACGGTGCCTTGCCCGACTCTTGGATTCCAGATCACTTCATGGCAAACCCCTCTCTTGATCTAACGTGAGTGCATTCTGCAAAGCAGAGGCTGGAATCTGGCTGAACTCGCTGCGAAGATTGGGAGCCTTGCTCATCGGTAAGCGGATTCGCGCTGAGCATGAATAGTAAAATAAACGCCATCTATTGCGCAGGCGTCATTTTCAATGTTTTTCTCCTCGGTGTGATGTGGGTGCAGGCATATGTATACCTCAATTCGCGACACAGGTGCGTGCTCTAAGACCGTGAAGACAAGGATGAGTCTGACCAGTGACATAGCGGAAGGGGAGCGCGATGGATAAAATATATGGTAGCCCACTATATCCTTGTAGTCCTGGTTGTATCTCACCCATCGAACATTCAAGGTCCTTTTCCTCTTTGTTGTCGACAACGTGAACTCGGCGATGGACGTCGCGATGATTTATGATTACACAATTAAAGACTTCGGGAACTTCGACAAGGTACAATATACGAATGCTAGTGAGTCGTGTTCGTCCTGGAACCCGAGTGGCGATGACAGTAGATCTGATCTCTGCTCCAGTGTTTAATGCAGGTGGGTTGCAGTACGTTATCCGTCATCCGACTATGCTAATAGCTGCACCACAGAGCCCGTTACTACAGTATGAATAAATTCTCTCCATCCGTGAAAAAAATGCTGACATGCTTTCAGGGAGTCATCGCGTCTGTCGTCCACTGCTTCTATGCATGGTACGTGATTAGGTACCTTGGCGCAGACCATATGAAATCCATTCCCTCGCAGGAGAATCACCGTTCTAACTGGGCGCTTGTGGCTTGGTATACTTATTGTCATTCTGTCACTGGCATCAACCCGTACGTCGACCCCCATACCTCTATGGCTGCTGCTGATTCATCAACTAGTCTGTGCAATTGGTGCGGCCATAGGAATTACACTAATTAAAGCGGTCCGTCTCCCAATTTGTCTCTTCGCTCAATACTTGGTGTTTAATCCACGTCCCTCCTGCAGCAATTTTCCGGGCTCCAACGAGTTGAACAAGTCGTGATCATCTGGCTAGCTGGAGCAGCAGTTACCGATGCTCTCATCACGGCGCTACTAGTATGGCATTTGGTACGACTGAGCATTCCACTATTCCCACAGCGCCGATTGACGCTCCGGATCTAGCATAGACAGAAGACGACATTTCCTCAGACGGATGATCTGCTAACGAAATTGATGCGAGGTGCACCTTTCCCCGCACACCCCTGGTCACGAGACTAATGAAGCATTCCCCCAGTCGTCATTCCGACCGGTATGATTACGTCGGTTGTGGCAGGACTTAATTTAATCCTGTATCTCACGACGGTGAGTTCACTTCACGAGCAGTGTGCAAGCCCTTACGCGATCACCCGAATTATAGGAGACCTCCGTGTAAGTACATTTCCGTGATGTACGACTACCTATAGTCCTGACGTCTCTTTCACTAGCCCCCTCGTATTCAATCTCCCACTAGCCAAGCTTTACACAAATTGTGTCTTATCCTCGCTTAATGCGCGGCAGTTTTGGTTCTCCCGTAGTAGTGCAGATGTACAGTCATCTACTCCCAAAGGAAACCCTCGCAGTGAACGTCGTCAAAGACCAGGCATACACATAACTACAACCTCCATTGTGCGCTACTTCCGACCCACCCTCATTGGTCTAGACCAGCTGACATATTTCGATAGGTTCACCGAGATCTTGAAGTGGGCGCTTTTGAATTGGAAACAGTGAAGTCCCCCGGTATGAGCCCTCGAGCTGCTGAAGATCACGACGACGGAGACACTGGATACAGTATCAAGATCCCGGAGCTGACGGCTGACGGAGGCTCTGCAGCATGACACCATCCGACGAGAGTGGGACTAGTCAATATACGGTGCCGCGTCCCTTACCGAATATCATAATAATGTATCTATTCATATGTATATTGCCCAATGATAAATATGAGAAATGCGACACATCATCGGCATCCGATTCTACGCAACCCCCTAGGGGTCACCCCATCCCGGATCATGAGTGAATGTAGATTAGGCAAATTTGCCCTCTCGTGGTCGCGAGGAGACTAGTGCAACTATCTTGCCAGTTCGAATGTAGAGCATACGTGTCGCCGCAGATGGTCTACGGATATGCGCAATATAAGACGAGACGAGACGGTGTTAATACTGTGATTGGCAACGTTGGTTAATTACCTAGAGAAACTAGACCTTTCTCGTGGTCATCTCGAACGACCACGTGCTCTAGAGAATAAACATAATGCATGCTGGATATTGAACACTAGTCACCAGCTTAAAGAGTTCTAGCTCGACGAAAGACTAGCCGTAACCAGTGTAAGAGCAGGACTATGTTGCTCTTACTAGAAAAAATCGTTGAATCTGTGGGATGTATCGGATCGCTCATTCGTGGACACCAGCGAGAACTGCCACATTGCGTGGTATCAATTTTAGATCCCTCAAGCATACCGAGAACAGGATGGCAGACGTCAATACTCGCACCAGGGTTAATAGATATACGGGAATAGCCTATACGGCACCTTCTTCGCCCACTCATCCCACTGCTCCCCAAACTGCTTCCTCATCGCCACATCTTCGCTCTTCGGCCTAAACAAGCACACATAGTCTAGGCCAAGCCCACCAATCAGCGACAGCGCCACCACCGCCTTCCCCACGAGCGTATCAAGTATCCCGCACTCGCGTAGCCACGAACCCTCGGAGAACCAGCAGAGACAGATCCCGGTGAAGGCGACGACGAAGGCGGAGTAGCTTGGATGGCGGACCCAGGCGTAGGGCCCGTCCGTGACGAGCTTCTGGTCCTCGCGGAAGGAGAGCTGGTAGGTGAAGTGCCGCCCGAGTGTGCGGTAGCATTGGTAGCGGATGAAGCTGCCGAAGGCGGCGAGCGCGGTGCCGACGAGGAAGGGGGTTGTGAGGCGGATGCGGGGGACGGAGGATGGGGAAGGTGTTAGCGTGCTGAGGAGGTGAGTGGTGTAGGGGGGGTTGGGGAATTGGGTGGAGAGGAGGACGGCGGATTCGCAGAGGGCACCGGTCCAGAGGCCATACTGATCCGGCCGATGATGAACACAGACAGAAGGAGAAGTTATGAGGGTTACAGACCTTCAGGAGGTTCGGCCACCAGGTAATAATCCTCGCACTGAAGGTAACTGATCCGGCGTAGCGTTTTACGTCGTCGTCTGACGCCGGCGGATTGGGATTTGTCAGGCATCGATGCAGGCCTGCGGTAGCGAGGAGTAGTAGGGGAACACGGGGGAGTGACATGGTTGTGATGGAACGAAGGACGGGAGGGACGGGAAGAGGTTCTCGTACAGGAGCGATGCTTTAAGGTCCTCACTCGGCCATCAAGGGATCGAACGGCTTCATCCTACTGATGTGTTCGCGTCCAAGGATAGAATTCTTCGTGAGAGGAGAAGGAGAGAGAAATACTGGCGCTTACAACGTGTCGTAATAGCGTATTCCGGCTATAGCTTATGATCAGCACGAGTTCTGGAGTATCGCGAGAGCTCGTAGGTACTGTACCCCCGGGAGCCATTAAAGACAGGTGAACGACGGTAATAGGAGACGAACAGCTTGATTTATCGTATTTTGAGGAGTTGCAACCAGCTTTTGAGTAGAGAAAAAACCCTGCACGGGGATATTCCATTCGCGGTGCACAGCATGCACATCTGCCGAGATGTTCGTTTACCAAATCTCGGTATCTTGATTATCGCTGGGCGTCCAATTGGCCATTCCTGATTCCTCTGGCGAGGCGCTCCTCAACTCGTGTCGTAGTTCTGGTGTTCGAATACTGACTGAGGATGAACCGTAAGACCGACAATCGCATCGATGCCTTAAGCGTGACCGTCGAACGGAAGTATTCTTTGCCCAGTCTCGTTTCCCACGCATCGACCCGACTCGAGCCATCACAAAGGCGACAAGAATGGCAATTTCTGCATGCCAGTGCTGGTCTCAGCTAGGGTGAGAATATTGAAGCGATCGCCTTTGGCTCCCGCTTCATTTTTGGCTTTCGCTTCATTTGTGGCTTTCGTTTCATTTCCGCCTTTCGCTTCAGTTTTGCCTCTGATCAAGTACTATTCTCGGAAACTCTCTTCTCTATCCTTTGGAGTCGGAGTCGGACAGGTGCTGATCGAGTTTACATTTGTATGACTCTGGTAAGCCACATCATACAGCTCTCAGACCATGCATGCTGCGTCGCCTGGTACACGTGTGCGCCATCGTAGCAATCTGGCGGGAATGCTTGTTTGCTACCATGGTCGCCAGTGCACATGCAGCCCTTGGCGTTCTTCTAATTTAAATGTATGGGGTGTCCGTTGTTTGAAAGGTGAGCGCTGGTCTTGGATACGACGTTCAAGGAACGGTAAGGTTCTACAAGGAGAACCGGTACGCGGATGTGCCGCCTCGTCAGATTGCTCATGTCTCACTTCGTGTGTGTCCACAGGCTTGCTGAGTACTCCCCTGGTTGACTCGGCCCTTTTCCTCTTTGATCTGTGAATGTTCACCCTCCGGGACGAGGTATTACAATCTTGTCGCCATTTCCTCCACTATCTCTGAACGGGCTTTGCAGAGATTTGGTGTATGTACCTTTGAGCTCCCGAGGTGGATTCAAACTATGCGTACTCGTGTGTTGTGTATTTTAGCCCGATAAATCCCCGGCATAAGTCTCAATTTCCGCGCGACATGCAAGCAGAAGTAGTATGTTCTATATTGCTCCCCAGTTGATATGCCATTATACTCGTTATACTCAGATACAACTCCAAGTGCCTCAGAAGACGTAAGGAATGATCCTATACGGCACCCTCGCTGCCCACCGATCCCATTCCTCCCCAAACTGCGCCCTCAGCGTCCGATCCTCTGTAGCCACCCTCTTCGCTATAAACGCCACCAAAAACAGCGCATTCGCCCCGAGCGCCCACAGCCCAGCCCTCCCCGCGCGCGTCTCGAGCCACCCGCACTCGCGCAGCCACGACCCCGGCCCGAGCAGGCTTACGTGCGCGCCGGCGTACGCGACGAGCGCGGCGGTGTAGGAGGGGTGGCGTACGTACGCGTAGGGCCCGGTGGTGATGAGCGCGTGGTCCTTGCGGATGGAGAGCTCGTAGGTGAAGAGGGTGCCGAGGGCGCGGTAGCAGGTGTAGCGGATGTAGGTGCCGAGGGCGGTGAGGAGGGTGCCGAGGAGGAAGGCGGGGGTGGGGGATAGGGATGGGGTGGCGGTGTGGGGGGAGAGGAGGGAGAGGGTGCGTTGGGAGAGGGGGTGGGCGGGGAAGTGGGCGGCGAGGAGGGTGGCAGTGTCGCAGAGGCCGCCAAGGTAGAATGCAGCCTAGGAGGTGGGTGGGTTGGCTAGGATGGGTGGTGGTGGAGAGGGAGACGTACCTTTTGGGCGTAGGGCCAGAGGAGGATTGCGCGGCCGAGTTTGACTTCGGAGGTGGCAGGTGCGTAGCCCTTGCGTTCTTCGTCTGAGATGGGTGGGTTGGGAGGTGTGAGGCAGACGCCGATGTTGAAGGAGGAGAGGAGGGTTAACGGGGCGCGGAGGAGTGACATTGTGCCCAGCATGTTGGGGAGGTTGGTATCAGTGCGGAGGCGAGGTCTTGATGGTTATATAGCGTGCGGATGACATGAATGTGGTAGTGTGTACGAGCGGGGTACGGGCGACTGGAACGGATTCGTGGGTGTTTTAGGTCAAGACAGGGTGGTCATATAGGCCATTGAGTCCGACGGTGTGAGAACTTGAGGTCACCTGTGAAAGCAGACTGCTAAGCGACGACACACTTTCACGGCGTATGTAACATATATATGTTATTGACAGTGGCGATGCAGCAATTCTCCAGACCTACGGGCTGAAGTTGTCGGATAAAGGCAATCATTGTTCTACTCGCCGAGATGCAAGAGAAGGACAGGATAATTGACAATGTAACGGCGAGTCGACAGATAGTACAGTGTTTTATGATTATGAGGAATGTAGGACGGACTCTTGCGCAACACTGGTTACGACGACGGCAAACGCTACACAAGTATAACACAGCCAGCGACAAATTGTCGGAGAGAAGTTGAGGTTTTCTCAAACGCGATGCCGCTCCGCGGGGTATATACCAGAAGGGGATCGGTCGGACCGATCCCATGTCGTTGTGTGCGGTGTTCTGGCTACAAAGTAAGCCTCAAAGTTGCTCTTATGATATTAGTGATAAAATCTTATTTCCTGCTTGCCATTATATAGACGCTATAGATGGCAAACCCGTACATTACCGGAGAGCAAATGTTGGCCAAGTCATCATAAATCCGAGCCACTATATACAAGGTAGTAAACGGGGGAGCGTGGTGTAGATATTACTTCGTGTCGGCAGGACATCTAAAATTCTGTTATTAGCTGTGATGTCCGTCCGACCTTATTTGCGAAAGCTTCGCAACCCGAAAACTGTCCGTAGGTTTCCACGAAACAGAGAAGGACACATTGTACTGAAGATCTGACTTTGAGCCCGGGTGGAATGAGTACGGCCGTAAAATTTAAACTGATTGGAGGTGGCTGCAATCAAAGGTGGTTTATAGTACGTTGCTGCTTTGTCAGCTGTGAGGAAGTGTTATGCCAAAAACCCTAACCATGCGTAGCGTTGTTAAAGGTACTTGGATGTCGATCCTGAGCGTGGTGACGTCAGATCAATCAAGTTAAAGTGACATGCGTGACTATGGTAACTCTGTGGATTGTGGCTTGTCCGAGACTCGGTACGAAAGCAGTGGCAGCACGGAGACTTTTCCTGAACATTCCCGGCGGAGGTTAATCATCTAGGAATTACCAGTATCGGATCATGTACCACGGAGGCAGCCGGGAGGACATATACCGAAGACGGCGAAGTCCGGGGAGATTTGATGCAGCTGCTGACGAAATGGAGAACAAAATATTTCAAATATATTTCATTCACGAATGGAATACTCGACGCCGAGAGTCAGACGGGCGAGAATTAATGGCGCATTTAGTGCGAGGTAACCCTCCAGGTAAAAATAAGATTTCTTTGGAGAGATGTGGCGTAGAAATGACTGCCATTTCTGGATGACATAATGAAAAATGACATAATCATCGGTCCAGGTCTGACGTCGTCTCGATCGCTGACGTCACCCTACCTGGCCGGTGCTTGCAACGCGCTCTCCACCGTCCACTGACCATTCATAAGCTCAAAGGTTCGTCGCGTTCGTCTCTATCACTCCCCATCGTCCGTCATGTCGACGGTGAAACGCTTGCTCTCAAAGGTTAGCTCTATCCATCGTACCTCCAAGTCCATCGCAAACGACATCAGCGCGCACCACGACAGCGAGAAGACCGCCAATGGCGACATCAAGGCCCAGCAGCAGCAGCACAGCGACCACGCGAATGGTCACGCGCATCCACACGGAAGAGCCAGTAGGTCGACGAGGAGCGCGTCGTTTACAGAGAGGAAGGAGCTCCGGAAGGAGGAAAAGGCTGAGCATGACGAGGTAGAGAAGATAGCACGACAGAAGAGGAGGACGGAGCTGTACGAAGCGGTTCGTCGAATTTTTTTGTTTTTTGTTGCACGTCGCTCATTGCCCGTTAGGACCCTCTCAAGAAGAACTATGGCCATCTCACAGTCCACCTAAAGCCCGGAGGTAAGAACCCTCGCCCTACTCCATTTCTCGCTCTAACTTGACGTTCAGAGCGAGATAACCTATTGGACATTGCAAAGAAAGAAATAGGCTCTCCCGTTCGCTTCCGCGCCCGCGTGCACCACTCTCGCGCCATCAGTACGTCCCGTGTTCCTCTTCCTTACATTCACTCATTATCCAAACCTTAGGCCCGAAAATTACTTTCCTGATTCTCCGCCACCAGCTCCACACTGTCCAGGGCGTTCTTACCGTCGAAGAAGGTCTCGTGTCCGATAATATGGTCCGTTGGGCCGAGGACCTCCACCGCGAGTCGATCGTGCTCGTCGAGGGCAAGGTCCACGCGCCGCAAGAAGGCGGGCAAGACAGGATCAAGAGTACCACGATCCACGAGGTAGAGGTGAAGATTGAAAAGGTAGGTCGCTTTTGTCGCTTCCCGGTGTCGGTGCTGAAACGGTCCAATAGCTGTACTTGATCGCCGAGCCCTCGACGACGCTACCCTTCCAAGTGGACGACGCGTCGCGGCCGTTGGATGCCTACAAGAACGTGAGCGGGACACTTTCTCGCTGGCGTTTCGGCTCGCTAACTTGACGTGTTTGTCCAGGAGGACGCCCACTTGACTCGTGTCGGCGAGCGCACGCGTCTCAACCACCGCGTCCTTGACCTGCGCACCCCCGTCTCGCAGTCAATATTCCGTATCCACTCAGCAATTGTCAACCTCTTTCGCGAGTTTTTGATTTCGAAGGGTTTTACCGAGATTCATTCGAGCAAGTTTCAAGAGGGCGCGACGGAGAGCGGGGCCAGTGTGTTTAGGGTGGATTATTTCAGGAGGAATGCGTTCTTGGCTCAGAGCCCGCAGTTGATGAAGCAGATGTGTATTGCGGCGGATATGGAGAGGGTGTTTGAGGTGGGGCCTGGTGAGTCAGCTGTCTTGTGTTGGAGAAGAGGCGCTGATTTGTGTATTCGATAGTCTTTCGCGCGGAAAACTCGAATACCCATCGGCACCTTACTGAGTTTACGGGTCTTGATCTTGAGATGACGTTCGAGGCTGACTATCACGAGGTCATGAACCTCATCGACGAGATGTTCCTTCACATTTTTAAGAGTATATACAGAGATTATCGGGAAGAGGTGTGTAATGCTTCCTCTCTGCTTTCTTCTTTCCTTACGGTGTTTCCGTGGTGCAGATCGACACCGTCAAGCAGCAGTTCCCGCACGACGACCTTGTGATACCCGACGAGACGCTCAAGCTCAGGTTCGCGGACGGCATTCAGTTGTTGAAGGAGAGCGGGTGGAAGGAGGAGGACGGGACCGAGTTGACGGACGAGGACGATTTGAGCACGGCCGCGGAGAGGAGGCTAGGCGAGATCGTAAAGCAGAAGTATAATACGGACTATTATATTTTAGGTGAGTGGTCACAATTTGGTGGATGATGGGAGGGGGTTGCTGAGGGGCTGTCTAGACAAGTTCCCAGCGGGCGTGAGGCCGTTTTATACCATGTTGGATTCGGAGAACCGGGTGCGCTTGGTTGGTTTGTGCATTGTGTGGTGGTTTCGACTGACGCGGTCGCAGAAATTCTCGAATTCATACGACTTTTTCATTCGCGGCGAGGAGATATTATCTGGTGGTCAGCGTATACACCTCGCGGATATGTTGATTGATCGCATGCGGGAGGTGAGGATTAATCCTGATAGTATGAGAGATTACGTGGACGGGTTCAGATGGGGATGTCCGCCGGTGAGTAGCTTCTTCTATCTTTGATCAGTTACGGTCACTGATGTAGCGGGCCTGCAGCACGGCGGAGGAGGTATCGGTCTCGAGCGTGTCGTGATGCTGCTGTTGAAGCTCGGCAATATTCGTTGGGCAAGTCTCTTCCCCCGCGACCCGAGGAGTTTCCCGGCGACGGAGAAGGAGATGGAGGAGGCGGCGCTGGAGACGGCGCAGCGGGCGGTGTTGTATGGGCCCAAGTCGGCGACGTACCATGACGGCAAGCAGCATTCAGAGTTGCCGCCGCTTGAGAACGTAAGTGTGCCTGCTCGGATTCGTTATTGACGCTAACGGCATGTCTAGCTCATCGCAAAGTATGGCGACGCGACGAACACGTCATGGGTCGACCCGGCCTGGACTGTCTGGCGGCACGACGTTACTGGAGGCGCTGTCGGCTACATTGTATCGGAAGGGTTCGCGATTGCATTTGGCAATCCTCTCTGCGAGCGCGACCAGATCCCGCAGCTTGTTCGCGCGTACTTGCATTTCCTCGAGGCGAACAGACTCAAGCCGGTGTGGTGTTGTATCGACCGCGAGACGGAACAGTACCTCGCGCAGGACTTGGGGTGGAGCGCGATCATCGCCGTGGCAGAGGAGCGCCTCAATCCGACTCAGGTGCACCCTCACGATGATAAGAACTTTAGGAGGAAGATCCACCGGGCGGAGAGGGACGGTGTGAAGATTACGGAGGTTGAGCATTTTGATGAGGAGTTGAGGGCGGCGGTGGAGAAGCGCCTCGAGGATTGGAAGGGCGGTAGGAAGGGGGAGCAGGTGCATCTTACGGGTGTGCGTCCGTTTGATGATATGGAGCACCGAAGGTATTTTGTTGCGTACGATAAGGACCAGACGGTAAGTATCATATCGGTTGTCCGGGCGTGTTGGCTGCGTTCGTCTAGATGCGACGTTGACCGTGATTGTGCAGGTGTGCGCTATGGTCGTGTTGGCGCAGCTAGCGGCTACGCATGGCTTCCAGATCAAGTGGGCGCTGGAGTTTCCGGGTGCGCCGAACGGTGCCATAGAGGTGTGTTATACGGTATAGGTCAAGTTGTGGACATTGGTGTATTGATTACTTGTCGCTGCAGTACATCCTTTGGCATGTTATTAGAAGGATGGGCAACGCGGGCATCCGGAGCGCTACTTTTGGTGCGGGCGCTAGAGACAAGTTGGAGCGCGCGGACAATATTGGCGGCTTTAGGGTCCGGGCGCTCGAGAAGACGTACAATGGCCTGTCGTCGTCGTTCAATCTCACGAACAAGGGCGACTTTCGAGCCAAGTTTGGGACGCATCAGGAGCCGGTGAGTGGATGGTGTTTTGTTGTTTGTCTGATTGTATGAACTGACTGGCGGTGTAGTTGTACATCTCGTATCCAAAGGGCGGTCTTGGTGTCAAGGGTATTGAGGCTATCATGAACGTCGTCAAGAAGCCAAAGTAAACTGAATGTTGACGGGCTGTGAGTGGACTGTGACTGTATTGCCCATTCTTTATATTTTTGTAATGAGATTCACGGTTGGAGAAGATATACCGATACCTTGCTCTGTATTGCTTGACACGAATGTTCAATATCTTGGTTACCCACATATAGTGTAGAGCACATGTAATACCGTATACACGATACTGTAGTGATTGGAATAAAAGGTTGACTTGTCGAGTGTCTTGGTGACAAGCGGTCGTGTCGGGTTGCAACGAGATACACGCGTTGACGTTGAGGTACGGCTAGTAGGGACGTATGTAGGAGCTTTGAATTCATCTCGAAAAACACGTCGCTCTTGAATGTGAATAACGGTGCAGCTGGGTTTACACGAAAACTATCATGACATGGTATTGGACGATGTATTCGGCGCTCCTTTCACGTTGTATATCACTAACAGTAGTATCGGATTGGATTACAGCCTTACATGTATCCCCTCCATACTTTGCGCATGGACGTTCCTGTGCTCAAGCCATATTCTGTGGGGTATAGTACAAATTATATGTAACACTACCTTCATACATCAATGCCTTCATCTCTCTTTTTGCTCTCCAATTCTCCCCTCCCCCCTTGCTCCCGACCATTCTCGACCGTTACAATCATATCGCCCCCGCCTCCCTCAAAGTCGCCACCACTGCACCCGTTACACTCTGATCCGCCACACCGATAAGTGTGCCCTTTCTTGGCTCCTTCCACGCGGCAATCTCCTTCACAAAGTACTCCTGTACGTTCACCACGTATGCCACCGGATCGACTGTTGGGCCTTCTAACGCAACGAGCCGAGAATAGGCGGACTGATACCCCGCAGTCTGTTCTTCATAGTCTATTTGGGTGAGACCGATCTCGACATCGGCGTCCGAGGGGGACTGCGGGGAGGACTTGAGGTGTTGTGGTTCGGAGAAGAGCTTGGCGAGGGCGGTGAACGCGAGCGGCCTGCACAGACGGTCAGTCAGATCTCGTTGCACGAGACGTGACATGGCGCACCATGCATCGACAATCCCTGGCTGCACCGCTTTCTCGCTGTGTGTGAGCATCCGCGTCAGCGCAACAGCGATCAGCTTCCTATCCCGCGGCGGCATCTTGGGCACCTGAGGCAGGATGATGTTTTTCAGAACGTTTGTCCACAATCTGCCCAGCACTTCACTCAGCGTCGTGTCCAAAGAACCTTTGCATCCAAACTTCGAGGGGACCCATGGAAAAGTGACCAAACAAATGAGGAGCACTCACCCTTGCTGCACCTCTTCTACTGTCCCGATGATCAAATCCGGGTTCATGTTATCAATTTGCATGGCGAACCCATAGATGAAAAATCGCGTAAAGTGATAAATGTATTTATCCGTCTTGTTCGTCTGCATACGATTGAGCAGCTCCATGATCAGCGGGCGGAAGCACTGTTTCATGGTCGATCTATTCTGCACCGCTCAGTGTGAGAAGCCAGTGCCAAGGAATGTGTCAACGTACCCAGGAATATTCACAATAACCCCCTCCAGCAACTTGAATCCCCACGTATAATTGTTCCGACTCGAGATCAGCCGATGCACCACTGCCATCACGCTCATATAGCTCCCGCTCTCCACCATATACGCCGTGTCCTTTGCCAGAAAGGCTTTGAGCAGTTTTACGAGGCCGGGGACGTTGCATTTGTCGCCCCATACTGGAGGCTGCACAAGGAACTGCAGGAGCCCGCGATAACCGGTGGGCGCGCCAACAGTGTGCACAGTGAGCATTTGCGCTAGGAGCTGGAAGACATACGGGATGTATTCTGGGTAGGTGGGGTAAATACATGGGAGGGGTATGAACACAAAAGGCACGTACGTTCGACGTCCTGCTGCAGGATCACAGTGATTGGCCCGAACAGCGTCTGCTCGAACACAGCCAGGGTGTTCGGGTTCCCCGCAACCACGAATCTGCGTATAGTTTCCTCAGCCTGCCGCACCCAATCATCCATTGACGCCTGGCGCTCACCTGATCAACGCAGATGTGCTCTCGAATATATACCAATCAAAGCTCGGGTTGCTCGGGCTCTGTGAAATGATGCCAAGGATGTTCATGAGACGCGACAGCACCTGCTGGTATACCGGCATTAAGGTCTGGCGGGCGGCCACGATCACCCTCATAACACCTGTATATACACACATCCCAATGTCACGCAAATTGAAAGCAACTGAACACAGTCTACTTACATTGCATCAAATATTCGTTCTCCGCGACCTTTTGCGTGCTTCCCCCGGACTCGATCTTGGACAGCAGCAGATCCAGGAGGTTGGGCGCGAAGTCGCGGATATCCGCACATGCGAACCTGTAAACAGTGATCCGTGCTCACACACAAAAGAAGCAGCGAGGACGAACGTACAACAGCTCCGTCCCCCGACGGACGCACAATATCCGCTCGATCGCGATCGCCGCGTAGGTATAGCACACCGTGTTCTCTGACTTGAGATATTGCTGTAGAAGGGGGAGGACGGTGAGGAGCTGTTCCTTCGAGAGCTACAGCCCCACACAATATTCAGCACTAGCGATATCCGACAAAGACGGTCCGATACGTACCTGCGCATGGAATGCATACAAAAACTTCATCACATCGACCTGCAGCACGGGGTGTATGTTGCTCCGCGGCACCTGCAGGTCCTGGAACACGTTATTCGAAAAGAACTCGACGACATCAACGAGCTCGTTCGTCGCCGTCACGCCGTGCTGCCGCGCGCACGAGGTCAGACAACCCACACTACGACCGAAGGTCACGACACACGTACCTGCGTCGTAGCTGCCTTGGCCGCGACAGCGCCCATCAAATACACCGCGCTATCTTTGGCCTTCCACCCTACCCCATCCCTGTCCTTCTCGTACTCCGCCAACCCGCGCGCAATCCACGCGCCGACGACCTCCGTTGTCTCCACCTCCGCGCCGCTCGCAACGAGTGCGCGCACGACGTCCGCCGCGGCCTGGCGGCGCGTCGCGGTGTCGCCCGTGCCGGGGATCGCGAGGTCCTGCCGCACGAACATGAGCGGGTGATCTTCGAACTGCTCGAGCTCGTATTCTGTCTGCGGGGGTGAGCGGACGAAGGGGAATGGGAAGAGGGACGACGAACCTCGGAGCTGAATGTTAGGTATAACTACGCTTTGGATGAGGTTGGATATTGTCTCGCGCGAGCGGAACACGTGTTTGTACATGTCCGAGCGGATGACGGTGGAGATGAAGTGGAGGGACTGGGAGACGAACTGGGCCAGGTGCACAGTGAGCGGCGGAGGGTCGTGAGGACGAAGAAAGCACGCACGGCATCATCCCTGGCGCCCTGCAGTACGCCGCTGCCGAGGACGTCCCACACGATCTGGACAATCGCCTCGACGGTTTTGGTCTCTACAAGCATCTCAGGGTATTTGTGAAGGTAGAGCTCGACGAGTTCCATGGTGGTCATTTTGAGCTGGTCAGGGAGTGATGGCGTGTGGTCGTCTTGCTGGAGAGAAAGTCGGGTTTAGCGATGTGGGAAGGGAAAAGGAGGCTCACATCGCCGCGCAGCTCAGCAGGGTTCCACACCATGAACCTCGTAAACCACCCCTCTTCGGGCTTGAAAAACTCAGCGTGGGCATCTTTGATCGCGGGCGGCATGGCCAGGCTGGTTAGATCGTAAAAGATCTTGGTGGCCTCGACCATGCTCGCGGCTAGGGTTTGGGATGCGGGAGAGGGAGAAGAGATGAGGAGGGCGGCGGAGCAGCGGAAGAATGCAAGGAAAGGCTCGAGGAAGCGGGCAAAGACATAGTTGATGGACAGATAGAGTTCGTCGGTGCGAGTTTTGGAGCGCCAGGGGAAGAAGACGGTGTGGGCAGTTTCGAGGATGGCGAGATTGACCATGTAGTCTGAGCCTGAAAGGGAGGTAACGAAGGTCTAGCCATCGGAGGTTGGTGTGATGGGGGCGAACGGGCAAGAGAAATGCGCACATCCATGAGATCGCTCAATTTCTCTGGAAAATCAAATGCTGCGATGACAGCCGCGGTCTCTAGAAGCTGGGCCCTCATTGCCTTGTCGGTCGGGCTAGAGAGAGAGATTATTGCGGGCACGATGCCGGTTCGGATGGCGGCCTGATATGCAGGGGGGATGGGGTTGGTGTCCTACAAAGGTGGACATCGTATCCATCAGCACATAATGACGATTGCAGTACTTACATCGTCCCATCTGTTCTTGACTACGTTCTTGAGATACACGGACGCGGCGAGACGGGCAGGACGATCTTGAGTGGGAGTGATGATGAGGGTGAGGAGGTGAGGGAAGAAGCCGAGTTGTTGACTAAGAGAATGGAGGGATTGCTTTGCGAGTTTTCCGGAGGAGGGGTCGAGAGAGGAGAGGAATAGCGCCGTAAGATCCAACATTCTTTACAAGACAACGGGCTACTCGCACAAAGGCGCCACGCACATTTGAGCCACGCGACAGACACTGCCACCGCTGATACACGCGGCCTTGACAGACTTCTACCTCCAAGACCATCGCAAACGACATCAACGCACTCCACGACAGCGAGAAGACCGCCAATGCATACACCAAGGCCCAGCAGCAGCAGCACTGCGATCACGTGAATGGTCACGGAAGAGCCAGCAGGTCGACGAGGAGTACGTCGTTGACAGAGAGGAAGGAGGACCGGAAGGCTGAGCATGACGAGGTAGAAAATATGGCACGAGAGAAGAGCAGGACGGATTCTTACGATGCGGTTCATGAATATTGTGTCTCTTTTGTTCATGTCGCTCAGTGAAAGCGAGCTGCACATGTTGTGTTGATCTCACAGTTCATCTAAAGCCCGGAGGTAAGAACCCTCGCACTACTCCATTTCACCCTTCTAATTCGATGTTCAAAGTGAGATAACCTATTGGAAATTGCAAAGAAAGAAATAGGATCTCCTGTGCCCATGTGCACCATTCTCGCGTGATCAGTACATCCTGCCTGCCCCTTACTTACATTCAGTCATTATCCATATCTTAGGTCCAAAGATTACTTTGATTCTCCGACATCTGCTCTGCGCTATCCTAACACTATAAACATGACAGCGAACCCTTCGCTGCCCCATGCCATTTCCTTATATGGATCATTTAGGGTTAGGGTTAGGGTTAGGGTTAGGGTTAGGGTTAGGGTTAGGGTTAGGGTT
>KV425685.1:0-43090 GCA_001632425.1 Neolentinus lepideus HHB14362 ss-1 | reverse complement strand
TGACTAGTATGGTTAATGTTGACATCCGACTGGCTATTAGCCATAGGAGCTGTATCACCGATAGCGGACATTGCATCAATAAAAGGGTCATCTGCTCCAGTGACCGAGAGCCGCGTCACATTCCGCAGATGACCAAATAGGCGCTTCCAGTCCTCCGAGGGCATGTGAGCCTCAACTTGGAGATGTTGCAGGTCCGCCGGGGTTAGATTTCGAACAATCATGTCTAGGACTTCCTGCGTGCAGTCCCAAGCCCGTACAGAGACCTTAAGCCAACCAAGTCGTTGTGTGTTCGGACTGGGCCACATCACCACATTCTTGTATGACGGTGATCCCGAGTCCGCGAAAACGACTTTATTTGGGCAGCCAGGAGCTGATATCTTATTCGCTATGGTTGTGATGGGTTGAAGCATCTCAGCCAATGAGAACTCCGGATATGGGTCATAGCTTTTGATTCTGCCAGGAGGACTGTTGAAGACCACATGGATATTCGCATCGGCTGGCAGTTCAAGATTGGCAAGGATCATGGAAGATGAAGGGAGGTGTTCTCGAAAGAACAAGTGCTTCAGATGGACCATTTTCACACCATGGACCTTCTCTCGAGACCGCAGCTGTTGCTGCGTAGTGGGATCGGAGTATGCGTCGACAGCATCATCCAGCTCGAGATTCTCCAGGAGTGGTAGGCTGCGCAGTACGGAAAGCAGTGAAGTGGAATCCGTGCTGGAACCCCTTGATGAATATATTGATAGCGACCTCAACGACGGAAGCAGTAATGCCTTGCATGCCGACAGCTTAAAGTCACGAACATGCAAGGCTTGTAGACGCGGAAACGAAAGCTTCTGCATCCAAGATAGAGCTCTCCCGCCGCACCGATCGTCAGACCTAAGGCCCCATCGGCACAGTGTGAGCGATTCTAATTTGCCGGCCTCTTGGTTTTTCAGCATTGCGAGCCGTTTGGTGTAGCTAGGCCCCATTTCCAGTTCTAGCTCGCGGATGCGATGGAGACGTCTGAGGGCCGTCACGGCGGCATCTAGTGCATTCTTCGAACACTTGTCAATGTAGCCGACCACGGTTAGGGGTAATGTCCTCGCCCTCGGCACGACTCCTCTGAAATGCTGCGGGTTCTTCAGTCCGACTCTACTCCAAAGTGTCGGCATGGCAAGAACAACCTCTCGCCATTGACCACAGACATGGGTGACTTCTACTAAGAAGTTCGGCTTAGAGCTATCGCACTCCGCCCAAGCCAGCCCTATTATCCTGGCTAGTACCTCGGCTGGGAGTCGTCCTGCAGGCAGAAGACCATTCCGACTGCGTTTAAGCCGGAGTATCTCCTTTTCATGTTGCAAAATAAGTTGGTCAATTTCCGCTAGTTTCGTGAGTGTGGCTTCATCGAGAGAAATCTGTTTGAAGAGCTCCTCTGCTCTGTAAGAGAATTTTTGAGACATTGGTATTTGAGAAGACAGTATGGTCTTACCTCCATTTGTTGAATCGTTCACTCATTTTGAATTGAATCCGATGTGTTGAGAGTCTGCCTAGTGGTAATGAAACGTGAGATCGCAATTCAACATCGGTATCACGTGCCGTATTCGCTGCACACGGTCACGTGCCGGAGGATAAGGTCGAGCCACTTACCAGCCACATACGTTCCTCTCTGTTACAATCATCCTCTTAGACCCTGCTTTCAGCCATTCTCATCAATTTTGTCTCCTCAAAATTTCCAGCCGCTACTTCAGCCTGCTATACCTAGAGTGTCGCCTGCACCAACCTTACCCTCGACGAAGACGGGGAGACCGGGACGACAGGCACTGATCCAACGAGATCTAGTATTGATTCCATCTGTCAAGGACTCTTGTATTTTCTCCTTTGCTCAACATTCTTCCCGTCCTCTTTCACTGCATTGTAAACGTTACCCACATTCGGGGCGACGTCAAGAGTTACTACCCATACCGTCAGATAAAGCCCACCGGAATATTGCGCAGGTCTTCACCCCGAGATGTAATAACGATCATAGATGTGACCTTCCGGAGCAAATACGAGACATAGACCTTGCAAGGACAAAGCAGATAATATCGACGTCGACGATTACTGCTCTAGGACGGGGAGGATTCGATGGGAAAAAGTCGAAATCCAAAAATCCTTATACCCGCCCTGGACCACGCACTACCCACGCGGTAAAGACACCACGTACTCGCCACGAATAGACACTCATGCTCTTCTATCTCGCTCGGCATTGCAACCCTATCCTAAGCCGAGATGAATGTGCAGGCTGTGGGATACGAAACCTGCCCGCATTGGTACGAGCAAAGAACAGGCAGATAGGATCGTCGGGCTGCTGAAGCCTCATCCAGTCGTGCGAGAACTCACACAGCAATTAATGACACTTACCATGCGCGAATGACTCGATATATCGCCTAAATTGAGGACGGATTCGGAAGAGAAGGAGTGGATTGGGACGGGGAAGACGAAGATGGTCCTGAATAGAATGCATATGTGGATGGTGAAGGTCCGGCTATCTGGCTGATGGATCAGTAGATTAGACTATTAGGAGAATAGATTTATACGTACGAAGTTCTCTGAGGCGTTATTGCGGTCTCATCGCAATTCGAAGACTTCAGCGGTATATTTCTGAAGCCGTCTTTTGAATTTTAATTCAGCGTCTCGAATGTTGTTCACTTACTCACCCAGTAAACGCGGTACAGCCCCGCTCAGCAACGCGTGCTACCATACCTGTCGACCGTACCTGTGAATCACGCGCCTCACTGACCTGGCACTAAAATTGGCACTGAAGCCTCCAAGACCAGCAAGGAGCGGCAGGAATGCGCTGACAATGCGAGGGAAAGACGATTAACCACATATCGAGCGCGAGAGAAGAGCGCAACAGTAAAACTCACATCCAGTCGGATCAAGAGCAATGTTCCAACGGCCACTATTCCGCTACAATATCAGCGACGTCGTGGTATATACTACTGTAATGGACGTTGTCCCACCGAAGCGCTCGCAGATCATCACAGCGCCCACGTACCCAGCACTCCAGACAATTGGACCATTGACGGACCATGAGCAATTCGAGGTCAGTACATCGAGCATGCGCACCGTAGACCATCAGCCAGCCCTCAGTGCTCCTGCCGACAAAACTGGAAGTGTACGATGCGGACGTGCACGTTGAGGCGGGCAAACGCAGTCCCGTGCATATTGTACCAGCAGTGGTAAGTCGGACGAGCCTTTGTTGTGGGATGGCTCATGACAAGCCCAAACTAGAACCGCAAGCACATGTGTATCGACATCCAGCGCACACAAAACAGGTATCAAGCAACAGAGGCATGGCGAGAGCTATGCAGGAAAACTCACCGTGACGGACAAAGAACACGACGTTCTGCCAATTCCCGCTTCTTCTGCCATCGAAACCGACGGTTTTCTTGAACTCGACGTGGGATTTGTGCATCGTAGACAGCCAGCCAGTTCTCAGAGCTCCTGCCGGCAAACTGGAATTGTATGGCACCGTTGCGCACGTTGTGGGGAGGCGACGCTGTCCCGTGAAGATCGTGCCGAGTAGCGGTAATCCAGGAGCGGGAATGTTACACGCTCTTCCTGTATCAACGAACTCCAGGAAATCAATACAGTTACTCATGGATTTGACACGTAAACATGCCAAATACCTCTATCAGATCAGAGGACTCACGTCTCGCGATCATGTAATACCCCTCTTGATGTACCTCAGGATCGTACAGCACTGCTGAGGTCTCTCGCACTATCGGTGCTGAGGTCTCTTGCACTATCGGGAATCACAGCGGTGGTGTACACTCCACAGCCATTGAGCGGGTGAGGTGAGGTGAACATTAATATGCGTAGTTAGCATCATGTCTGGTCGTTTCATGGGAAGACGAGGTGGTACGATTAGACGTACTGAATCGGAGGTCCCGCGTCTGGAGCAAATGCTCGATGATAAGCCCAAAATCGGACCGCAAGCAGTAGTTTATGCGACATCCAGCGCCTGAGGAGGGAAAAACGCAGAACAAGTTGCGAGTAACAGATGTATGATGGGAGTTACGCAAGAGACCTACCCGTCGGACGTTGCGCAAATTCCCACTTCTTCTACCATAGATGCCGACAGTTTGCATGAATGGAGAACGTAGTGAGCAAGTGGTCTGGGTACTCTTGCGATGTGATGCTACGATGGACAGTATAGTGCAATCTGTACGCCGCATATGTTGGACGAGATGTGGAAGGACATTCACGTCTTGCGTTGTCGAGAATCGCAGGAGTGGTGTGCTATCAGGCCTGGTTGCCTCATGAAAAGGCGGGGTGATACGATTAGACGTACAGACAACCCATCTGCAGCAAATGTTTGATGAATAACGAGCACAAGCCTTTGATCTGGGATCAGCGCGATGGCTGACAATAAGCACACAATTGAACCGGAAGTAGAGACAGGCACATCCAGCGCCTCCGGAAGGCCAAACACAGAACAGGTAGCAAATAGCAGAGGTATGACGAGAGTTATGCAGAAAACTCACCGTTACGAACAAAGCACGCGACGTTCCGTCAATTCCCACTTCTCCTACCATCGACGCCAATAGTTTTCTTGTATAGAAGATTAATGGATCGAAGGGCGGCGAGTGAGTCGAGATCAAGGAATAGAGGCATATCGTATTGAGGCCTTCAGCCGCATCGAGCCAAATAGAGGCAAAGAAAGTCTGTGATTGGCCCAAGGTGAAGCGAGCGTTGGCTCTGCTTTGCTGGCACCCAGCCTACTCTCTTACGGTAACTTACTTACGCTCAACCAGCTCCCTTTGTTTCATGACCTTGCTCAGGATACACATCACGACGAGCAGGAGTAAGATACGGACAATTACGGCATTATTTACCATGGCCGTAGCAAGGAACGCTAGTTCGTCGAGGCCTGTTCATCCTCTTCCCCTGTTGATTCTTCTTCTCCCGCAGTTGTCCATGTTCTGTCACCTTCTCCAACATACAGGCCGAAGACTCTCATATCCTTCTAAACTTTACATGTTACCAGTTGGATCGCTCCATCGCACTAGACGTCGACCATCTCCTGCTCCTCGTCTCAGCCATGATGCATGATTCTGGTAAGCCTCGCCTCACCCATATCGACGCACCTCTGTACGCTATCCTCTTCACTCGATAACTGTCCTGCTGACCTGCCCAGAGCATACGACGCGCCAAATCCTGCCGGACACATCCTCTGTTCGGTACGCTCATATCATCACTACCGTTCCCTTTCATATCACCAGCGACAACGATCCTGGCTCCCCTGTGCTCCGCCTAATCCAAAACGGTACTCACGGAACACAGCACGCCCTCCGGCCGTACTCGCACGTGCGGGCCGTCACGAGGACCCCTCGCCCAGGAGCTTGGGAGCCAGTTCTCCGATCGCATGTAGCCAATTCCCTCTTTCCAAGGCTTGTTCTTACGCTGTCCTCTTTGATTCAACCTGAACATCAAGGCAGGCCAGAACCTTCATTCCTCGCCTCATACCAGGTCGTTGATGTTCCGATTCCGCCAGCGTCACCGTATTCGATCAGCCATCTCCGACACCGTGACATCGACGGATCCAGAGCTGGGACTGTATTACTCATAAGCGCAACGTAGACTCCTTCGCCTGGTGTACTTCCTGACCGTATCTGTTGGCTTCACCAACAGTATTTGGGGAAGACTTGGCGTACGGGCTGGAAGCGTTCCCAGTTGCTGGGTCAAATCCAACTTCACAGTCCTGCAAGACATCTCGGCCGCTCGTAGTGCGCGATGATCTTCGTCTACCCCGCCCTGTCGTGCAAACGAATACCCTTGTTACGTCTCGATGATCATTACACGCCTGGTTTTGCCATCAAGCGCATGAGTCCGGTATTCGCTATTTGTGTTGTGGAGAAACGCTTGGGTGGCCTGGAGTCTAAGTGTTGCTGTGTTGGCTACACGTGGTCCCCATGTCTCCCCGCGTCACTCGCGCGAAGAATGCCCTTTTGTTCGGATGCATCTATCGCTTTCTCTACGTGAGTCCATCAATCCTCGTCGCTAAGCTGTTTGCAGAAACGGTGTACGAAATCTCCAACACGTCAATGTCATCCATATGCAGTCTTTCACTGTCTGCTTCACCGATCTCGGTCCCGGATAACCAGCGCGTGTCGCCCGCAACATGACGTGACGTCGGCTGGCTTCATTCATCCCACCATAACCTGCTCTGCGCCGATCCTCTTTATCATCACCCACGTACCGGACATCTCAACATCGTCCACGCATTCTACATATCGTACATGTCCCCAACATCCCCGCGCACTTTCATCTTCTCCATTCCGTTCCTCGGGATCGTACTGCCCCTCCTTTCGATCCGATCTCAAGCCTCCACTCGCGAAGGTGGACCGAAGTAACTCGTCCTCGTAGTCAGCGATGTTGCAACTCTCTCGGATAGTAAGATTTGTGTTTTCGTGCGGGTTATCACAGGGCTTATAGAGTTTTATCAGCTTCTCTATAGTCGTTGATGTCCATGGACGACCATATATTTCTGCCGCTCAGGTGTACGCTGACCTTCGTCTGCCTTTTCTGCACGTCACGCCTTCCTCGCGGGTCCTGGCGATTGCACGTTGCGGCTACGTTTGACCTCTTGTGCCAGATTCGATGGTACGTTCGCGGTCCACGAGTACCCTTGAAGTGAAACGACAGGATTAGACTAAAGAATGCATGGTATATGACACCGGTATATTTAGAGAAGTCAGACTTTGTGGCTATTTGTGGCGTTTCGGCTTGGCCACAGAACGGGAGTGGTGCATCGATGGGATCGATGCAATTTTCCTTCCCACCTCCTTACCCATTACAGTTGCTACGTGAAACGTCTTATGCTGTAGTGTATCCACCAGGATCTGGCTGAGCCTTTCGTCGTAGGAGACAGTGGAACTCTCCCTCTGTAGCTACGTGGCCAATCGACACGTAGGAGTCTCCGCGTATCGGATAATAGGCACTGATCCATTGTTCCTAGGTGCGTACCGAGTAATATCTATGTAAACGAACGGAATGCTGAGGCATTCATCGACGAAATCAGGGACTCTATACCACTTGTTGCACCCCCTTATCTCGGCGTATGTTCACCATCAGAGCTTACTAATCGAAACCACTGTCTTGTGTTTCGATCGAGCGGTGCACCACTGCGCGTGGACTCTGACCTCGAAGCCGCACATTGCACCTGCGAAGTGAACACCAGGAGCACGACTAGATCACTCCTTCAATACACCTCTCTTTCTCTCCGCATCTCCCCGTTCCTTTCGTGCACGAAATCCAGACAGTCCGCTACACTTGTTTGCTCCTGTCTGACTCTTGTAGATTCGGATGGGAACGCTCATATATAGCGTATTGTCTACGCTAGTGTCATCGCTGATTTCATTAGCTATCAGATGGTGTGCGACGATGTGTCATGGCATGAGATGTGAAATAATGGCGCTCTATCCTAGAGCCAACTGATACTGACCCTTTTAGTCTTTCTATCTAGGTCGACGACATAAACGTCGGGAGTTCAAAGAGCGCAGGTTTTTTAGATGCATTCCTCTCAACGTAAGTTCGTACTCTCCTGTCACTGAGCAATTTCATTGAATAATTGCAGAACAATGTACAGCGAATGAAAAAACTTCGAATAAATAGCATCTGCAAGTTCGCGTGCCAATGGTATCGTTCATACACATCCAGCCTTATAGTACGAATTATCTGCTTCACCAGTCACTGTCCCAGTCATATTCTTCGGTGTCGCCCAGATATCCAGCACCTGCGTCATCCCAGAGCACCACTTCATCTTCGTCGTCGACCGTACCCCCGACATCCTCAATCAAGTCCTCTGTATCATCAGCCATGAGTCCAGCGTCATTCCCCACGTTCTCGGTACCTTCAGCAGCATTACTCGCAATTTCATCTCCTTCACCATCATTTTCGTCGTCCCAGTCACCATTGTCCACCGGAACGCTGTCCTCCCGCTCGGGGTCGGGGTCGCGCCACTCCTGCTTCCCGTCCCATTCTACGCCCTCGCTCGTGAAGGCATACCGAAGCAGCTCAACCTCGTAGTCAGCGATGTTGAGGCTCTCTCGTATAGTAAGCTTTAAGTGTCTTTGTGGATTATCGCATGACTCATAAGGCTTTATCAGCCTTTCTATCAAGCTTTCGTCATCCTCTGGACTGTCGACGGCTGTGCTTGGTCGGAACCAGACGGCTAGGAATTTGACATCTTGCAGCGCTGGGAACAGCGGCTGCCACGCTCCGTGTGGCTCTACTGGGATACAGAGTCCTGTAGCAAACATGGTGCTATGTTGGCCCCACAGCTGAAGAGTCTGCACCGCAGGCATGGATCGGAAGATGCGCCAACAAGAGTGGACGGCTAGTTTGGTGTGGGCACTACAATTGTCAACTGTCAGATGTTGGACATTCACACCATATGCCCATGTGTATAGATACACGACATCGGTGACAGCACCTTCGCCTGCGATGCCGAATCCCTCGAACATGAGAAACAGCCCGGTATTCTGCTCTGCGCATGTCATGCTGGCGGCGTCTTCCGTGAGCATGTAGTAGAACTGTCCGCCTGGCCCTTCGCTATGCATCCCGCATCCTCGGAGTGGTGCCCGGGTACACACCTGGTCGATTTTGTTATGGACGGTATACAGGATGTAGCCTAAGTGCAGATTTGGTACGATTTTGAGGCCGAGATATTCAAGGCTGGGTGTATGCAGCACAGAGAGAAAGTATGCTTCCGTGACGCCCAGATTGTAAAGAGCAATATATCGCAGCGCCGGAAGATTCATTGTCCTGCTGGGGTTCGGAGACCATGTCATTACGACGCCCAGTTGTAACCTCTCCAGCTGTGGTAGTTGCCCTAACAGGTTCAGCATCTCTTCGACAACCGGGTTCCAGTCGATGTTCACGAGCGAAAGCTCTGTCAATGTCGTCAACGAGGTGTCGAGAAGGAAGTTGAAGTCGGAGAAGTGGAAACCCGTGAGTCGTAGAATACGTAGCTGAGACTCTCTGAAACATTCGAGAGCCGAGGTCCTCTCCAGTCCCGTCTTGGTGATTTCGAGCACCTCGAGATGGGGTGTCGGGCTGTAGCCGCCCAAGCCCACAAATCCATTCAGCACTGAATGTGAGACAGATATGCAGAGAGACTGGAGCCTGTGGGCGTGTTGCATTACCATCGAAAGCTTCTCTGCATTCTTCTCGTCGTCACCATCACTGAGGTCACCCTTTACCGTCAGAGGCTCATTTCGGGAGCGGCTGAGGAACTTCCGCAGAGACTCGAGGCTGCCAATAGTGATTCCAGCCCATGGAGCAGCAGTATCGACAATAGCATTTGTCCATCGCTTACAGACAGCCGTGAGAGAGAACCATTTGCTGGGTGGCGGCGCTTCATTGTCGCGTGTTCTGGCATCCTCAACAACAAATGAGGCAATGTGCGAGATGATTTCTTCCGGCGCGGTGGCAGCAGTGTAATTGGGTTTTACATAGCCTGTCATATCCGGTTCTAAAGGAGGTGTGCTTGGAGACATCTGCAGACCTGAACTTCAGTGGTGTGTGATGTGGCAGATACGACCATCAGGCACCTACAGTGTGATGAGAAAAGAGGAAAGAAAATTATTGAAGTAGCAGGGGTTGGTTTAGACAGGATGAAGTTGATTGAGTGCAAATTGTTGAACTATTGCTTGAGGAGTGGTCAAGGTTGAGGTCGGTGGCAGGGCGCACAATGATGCGCGAAGTGCAACACACGCGATGTAGCGGTTGAGAAGTAAAGCAAAAAGCCGTTTGAGGTAGTGATAACTCTGGATAGTTTGCAAGAGTGCGTCTCAGAGAGAAGAGCAAGCGGGAAGAAGAGAAGTGGTTCAGCCCTTTGAACCACATTCGATAGCACGTGACAATGCTGTGTTTTGTTTGTGTTATGATGGGTGGCTGGTTCTGACGTCCTACTCAGAAATATGTATGGAGCCTCTTCAAATACGATTGAATCCGTGAATTTAGAGAAATAATCACTATGGACAGCCTGCACGGTACGGTGTTCGGACCAACACTTTTGATCACCGAGCTCGACGTTTCGATAAAGGAACATTCAAATCCAGACACTGCGAGCAAATTCTATATGCAATAATATACTCGTTTCTTATATCTTAACGAATTATCTGTAATAATCTCCCGACGCCCTCGATATGTCGTACAATCCAGTTAGACCTGACATGCCATCTTAAATTCTGTGATCGTATAGTTGTCGACATTGTCGAATGTCGACAGGTGTCACAACTTGAAACAACCCGCAGAGCACTCGCCCCTCCCGGGGCGAGCAGAGGCAGAGAAGTAAATCCAGGATTAGAGCCGCTCTACGTTTACAAACACAGGATGTCGATGTAAGGAAGAATAGCAGAATTGTGCGAGATAAGTGATATGAACGACTGGACGTGCAGCGAATGTGACGTGCACCATTATTGGCTACAATGCAAGTAGCTTTTTGTCCTTAATGTCTAGTAGAACCCTTCATGCCCATAATCTTCGTAAGTAACATTTCAAGTAACGTGGGCACTCAAAGCACCTCCATCACGAACCTTGACAATGTTGGTAACATCAGCAACTGTTCCCTCGGAGCCTGCAATGATAACAACGCGACCAGCATGCGCACCCAGAACACCGTTCTTGCTGAGGTTCAGAACTCCCGGTACGACTGCGCCAAGGCCTTCAGCGACCAATATGTCGACTTCGCGTCCGACGTGAGCGCCCACGGAGTCACCTTCACCGAGCTTGACTAGTGACTACTGACAGAACAGCAGCGGCAAGTCATTCAGCGGCAGAGGTGTCGACATCGCCGCCAATGTGAGGACCTAACACGCCGCTCTCATCAATATTCAGGACACCAAGGGCCACAGCACCGAGTCCCTCGACACCCACGGCGTTCGGCGTTGATGTCACAACGAGCATAAACGTTCAGAGTGTCACTTTCGCCCAAGTTGAGGATGCCAGGGACGACAGCAGCAGCACCCTCAGTGCCATAGGCGTCGATGTCGCGGCCAACGTGACCATCTATGACACCGCTTTCGCCAAACGTCATGACACCTGGAACAGCAGCACCCAATCTTTCAGCAGCAGAAATGTCAATATCCCGAGCGACATGAGAGCCGAGAGAGATTCTTGTCGCGGACGTTCAAGACCCCGATTCCCTCCTTCCCGCTAGCGTCGATGTCACGCCCGACATGAACACCCAAGATGCCACGTTTACCGAGATTCAGGACACCCAGAACAACTGCACCAAGTCCTTGCGGTTGCAGTCCAGTTGCTCTACATTGCGATGGACGTCTCCGTCCCATAGGCATTCGGCATCGCATCGATGAGATGTGGAATAAACGGGACAAATGGACTGGCGACGCGATCGATATCTGGAAGACACTTAGAATCACGGTTGACATAGGATAACTCGTTAGAGACACCACAGAATGAAAACGAGATACCACAGGAAATCGTGACGGAGGGACAGCATACAACACACCAAGAGACGTAGCGCGAATAACATCCCTAGCAATTCCGTAATAGTCAAAGAGGAGAGATACAGGATAAAGCGGGGAGGCGGCAGATGTTAGTCGGAAGAGGCGATCTGGACATCAACGTAGACGACTTCAAACATCGGAGAGTTCCCAGCCTGCAAGTCAAATTAGTACAGCGTAGTCACGTTCGGGAGGACAGCAACAAAATCAATAGACAAGGAAACGAAGAAGAGAGACGGGACCCACGAGCAGGTGGAAAGAGAGAACAAAATCGATATGGGTGATGAATGCACACAAAACTTAAGCACTCACCCCAACCAACGCAACATGCCCAACACTCAACAAAGCATACCCCGCCTCAAGTCCTTGCGGCACCGCAACAGAGAAATTCTGGTGTGGCGGCTTCTCCTCCCCGGTATCACTATACTGCGGGTTGTACCCTCCATTATACAATACCGTGCCCATCTCCTCTGTCGGGGATGCGCAAACTATAGATCCACTAGAGGTCGTACAAGGACGGAGGGAGATGATCACGGAGATTTCAGTCGACCCGGTAAGGGAGTTCTATGGGCGATCATTGTTAGAATTGAGGAGAAGAGAGTGCGAAGGAGGTCATACGGGTCTATCAACCTCGACTGTGAAGTTGGATGAAGAGGAGATGGTGCTCCCGGCAGACGGATAACCAATCGCGACAGACTGCGCCTGGCTTAGCGGTACGACAACTATGCAGACAAGGAAAAGGAACAATCGAGACATAGCAGAGAGTGTCATGAAGGTCTAGAGAGTTGCTTCGCTTCCGTGGACGATGCTGAGGGCAGAGTAAGGGAGGTTCCTAAAGCGACGAGGATGTGCGTTTACAGCGAACCGCATGGTCAACGTCCCGACCCGAGGGAGCAGGCAGCTGTACACGTGTAGATCCCCGAATACTGTGTTATATTTGAGTCTGCTGGACCTATTGCTGGGAAGGTCATATACATAGCACGTCGCCACAAGGGAAGCAGTTAGAACGAGCCAGGTCGAACAAAGAACGGTGTAAACCCAAATACAAGCTGATCATGAGCGCCGCGGAGCCGATACCTATTTGTGGAGTGTGGCTCACGCGCGTAGGTCCGCAATGTTTCATCCACTTGCTTCAACGCAATGCAGCAAACGTCCATTTTCTCTAGCTTCGATATATAGTCATCGACCCATGTCTTCTGTTGTGTAGCATGATGCAAATTACTGTGAAAGGCCTTCCGTTACAAAAATCCTTGAGACCGTTAAACCCATTGCTTCCTGATGAGGGAGCGGCCGTTGCCTTCTATTGAAGTTGATTGGCAAGCCATTGGGTCGCATTTATCAGTTACACTTCGAGACGTGGATTGGTTAGGACGATGTACTGACATAATTTATTGAATAAGCGGCACCCCTTGTGCTGGTATTTTTTCCAGGAGCAACGGATATCTCGTTTCATATGCTCATTGCTGTCTCAATCCATGCGATTCAGACCGGAAGGACCATATGTATGGCGTTACCTACTCCGGTCTTCATGCTCATTTATGATCATCTAGTCTTCCCTGCTATGAAAGGTAAGCGAGAGAAATGATCGACACGAGGATCGTCCCCAAACTGTAATTTATTCCTCTGGCGCGTTCTGGAGATGGACCATCATACCTCTTTGGTAAATTTGTTTGGAAGCGAGGCTCTGTGGGCTGTCGTGTATTGATATTTTAAATATCTTAAATCAAAGTTTCTCTAAGGCGAAAGTATTATTAAGGGACAAGAAATGCAGAGGATACGGAAGAAAAACATTACCAATCTCGAGCGTGTCATTCCTTTTGTGGTCCAAGAATTCAATTAATTCTCAGAATTAGCACTATATACCCTTCTCCAGTAATCGCAGACTTTGAATATTCCGTGTAAGCAAGATGTACGGCCCCTCCTTCGTCCCGGAATTCGATCTCGTCTTCCCAATCTTCATCTCAATTCATGTTCTCCCTCATAAACACTCTCCGGAGCCGCCCGAAATTCTCATCGAAGATGTAGATGAACCCCCGTACTGTAAGTCTTAGGGCTGTTGGCTGTTTTTCCCCAATTATAAGGCTTTAAAAGCCTTTCTATAGAGTTTTTGCGGCGGATTATGTTGTCGACCCTTCCCCCCGCGTCCAAGATCCTTGGGCTCCAACTTGAACAGCGACTCCGTCGTTGACTTCTCCTTGTCACTGACACGAAGAAGTCGACGACGCAGTGGGTGTCACCTTACCCGCTGGCCTGCGTCGCACCAGACGTGGCTTGGACGCGACAGAGGTTCAAAGATGTGTGGAAGGAGTACATACCACGGAGGTGTGTCTCAATGAATTATTTTGTTTTCTCCTTCTGTCCAACATTGAACATAATCCACCAGACCGACCAATGCTAGATCCTCAGATCCTCAGATCCTCGGGCGGCGGGCAAGAGCCGAGGAGATTCTCAGACAAGCTGAATCTGTACTGTTTTCTCGTGTTATTGGCGTATTTCATGACGGATGGATGATTTACTGTCTATCTGCGCCGTCTCGCAGAACACCAAGTGATACCTCGTCGAAATGTCTTGTGCGGGTGTAGCATGACAATCCGACCACACACTCACCTGTTCCAGCTGCATGCTGCGCCTGGGGCTCCTACATTGTCGTGTGCGACTTGTGTGCTTATGCCACGCATAGACGGTGAAGTCCAGGCACCAAGCTCGTCGACGGTGTCACTTCTTTCGTTATCCACCGTCAGGTACGTGATTGCGGGCTTGCGGCGCAGCAGGTAGGTACGTAGTAGGAGTTTTGCTCCTGCTCTCTCGTGTCTCATGTCTCGTACCCCTAGCAGCGGGTGTCACCGTACAGTGGCAGCCTCTAGGCTGTTGACTTACGGGTGTCCAGCTTTGAGCCAGGGTCTATCCATTCTATTCCCAATCTATCCTTCCGTATCTCTAACTCCTCGGGCTCGGGAGTGTGGAGGTAGATACTCGCTAACTCCAACCTTTCCAAGACGGTCCGTGAGATATCCGTCAGACGTAGAGACCGTAGTATGGATGTATGGACCATGATAATGTCCAACTTCGTCACATCCGAATTAGCTGGGGCGGCTGTAAGGTTGTGAGATCTGCGAACCGCAGGAGCTACCTTCGGCTCAATGACTATTATGAAGCAAGCTCAGCCATTTTAAATATTATACAAGGTACAGGATGCAACTTACCATTGAAGTTGTAGTTTGAGGATGCTATGGATAATACTGTACTGGAATAGGATGTGAGACAGAGATGCTGCCTAAAGACTCGATCTTAGCCGGTGTGGGACTCAACAGACAACAGAGATCTACAACATAGTGATTGAGAATGCTAGGATGGATTGAACTTTATTTGAGGTGGCGTGTAAGGAAGTGGACAGATAGTTACCGACGCGCAGCGGTGTCGGATATGGCGGGACATGGATTGAGCATGTTTGACAAAGTTACGGCATGGCAGGTCCCACGCCATCATCTGTGCGGGAGCTGTGGCAATATGAAGAGCTACAGGATTGATAAAAAGGGGAATTTCATGGCCAATCATAAAAACGAGGCTCTCTATATATTAATTAGGTCCAAGGCATTATAAGTGTCATCGAGTGAAGGACGGTATCATACATATGAGCGAGTGCAGTGAAAGGTATCAAAAACTAGCGAGTCCAAGCAAGGATACGTCCGTTGTCGAGATTATGCGAAAAATGACAACGCGTACATGAAGTGAATGGGCTGAAAGAGACTGAAGGAGGACAATGAGACAAACAGCATTCGAAGAGGTAGACGCGAAAGACTTTCACATACGATACCGCGGTGGCTCGTCCACTGCAAGACTCAGACTGCCGTGGCGACACGTTGAGTTCATCCGTTGATATTAGTGCTGATAGTTTAGCAGAAGAGCGGAGGTCTCTTCTTGAAACTCATCTCCTGATCATAAAACCAGCCACTCAGAACGATCGACGGCGAAAGTTTTCGAAGATGTCATTCGAGATCTGATTATCCGCTTAAACTGACATAAGGGCAGAGATTCATTTACACAGAGCACTACAATTACACAAGGTTCATCAATCAAAGATATTGAAACTGAAACGAACCTATCACACAGCTCCTCAAACCTTTCTTTTTCCTCCTTTCTCTAAACACGTTTCCTCCTACCATGACCATCCCACTCCCAGACGTCTCGAAATTCGCTTACATCGCCAGACTCAGTACGAGCGTCCCGTCTCCGTCCCCACTTCTCGCCGTCTCCTTTCCTCAGCTTCTCCTCCACTTCATACCTCACTCTTAGAAGCGCATCAAATCTATATTCTCCCCGGAGTAATTTGCATGCAATAACACCGCTAGCGAACCAATGTTTGCCAACTCAAGGAGTCTGAGGCGGGGACACGCCGTGAGGACATGATCCGCAAGATAGAAAAGCTCCGAGAAGGGGAGAGCCAGACTTTTCAGCACACGTAGTCGTATGATTCTGTTCTCCATGAACTGGAATTGGGATCGCTGATCCTGAGGGCGAATAGTGCAAAACGGTCGGAGAGTATTTATATTACAGCAGACGAATTTAAATACTATATACATAAGCCACTCTATAAATAGTCGGGCTAGCCACGCGATCACGTGCCAAACAATGGAGGCTCAGCCGCGTCCTCGCTTACCGCCACAAACATTGGCTCTCTGTTACAACCATCCTCTGAAAGCCTAACACCTCAGCCGCGCCTGAAATTTTAGTTTACTCTTTTTACTCGCAATATCTTGAGTACCGCTGGCACCAAACGTTCGGCCAACCTCACTCGACAAAGACGGCGGGACGGAATCAACAAGCGCTCATCCAACAAGATCTACAATTCACTCCAACTATCAAGAACAGGTGCATTTGTTTTTGCTCAATACACTACGAATCGCCCATCACTACACTGTAAGCATCTTCCATAGTCTCGCCTGCCACATCGCGTCTCAACAACGATTGGTTTCGGAGATGGTGGATATGGATGCGGATGAATCAGGATTTCAAGAATATACCAAACCTAGCTATTCTGCAGACACGCTACCTGCAGAAATCATATGTCACATCGCGTCGTACCTTGTCGAGGACGCCAGGACGCGAGACGACCAACCGGCGCCGGGTCGATGGCTGCCCATTCTCAGAGTGTGCAAGAGGTGGCATGATGTGATTATGAATCAGACCGCCGCTTGGACGGGTGTAGCCATCGGCCGCGTGGAATTTATCGGAATGTTTCTCGATCGCTCTGGGAACCAGCCACTTACCGTCGCGGGAAGCCTGGCGACTGGAGATGTCGAGTCCGACTTCACCAAACTTTGCATGATTATGGCCAACTCCTGGAGGCTGCAATCGTTGCGGCTATTTGAGGTTTCTTCGGATGTTTGGGCGAAGTTTGAGGCATTGGTTGACCATGCATCAACGTCCCAGCTGGAGGAGTTAGAGGTGTGCAAGCACGGTATGGAGAGATCAGAGGCCTTAACGCGATTCGCCTCCACCAAGCTCCGGCGTCTATGGCTGGAAGGATTTCATTTTGATGATATGCAGACACTCCTGATCCCCTCACTCACACACCTCACCTCCCTGACACTCGTCGACATCTCTTGGCACCCCACGGTGTCCGAGGTATTGGGACTCCTACGGCATACGACAGTGCTTGAGTCGCTGATGCTCGGCCTAGACATGGCGTGGTCAACTCCTACCAATGAGACAGTACGTCTTGAAGCACTCTCATCGCTCGGTCTCTGTACCTTTTATATCGAAGAAGCGGATCTCCTTCACGCGCTGGATTTACCGGCATTGGAATACTTTGGCCTGAAGATCAACCCCTGCAGAGACGAGCTGGATGAAAGGTTGAATATTGCGCAGAGTATCATCGTCCAAATGGACAAACGGACTCCCATGAAAGGCTCGACACTCTACAGTTCAGGCATTGGAAGTCTATGTTGCATGCTGACGCCTGACGCGAGGGGTACAACGCCCGACACGCAACTGCGCGGTGTGCGCCTCTTATTCGAGGATTTTGGCGCTAAAGAAGAGTACGAAATTATGCACATGCTGCGTCGCTACGTTGTGCCGAAGACCCCGGCTGTCGAGCACCTGACTGTTTACAACGGGCGAGCAAAGACGGTAGACGAGATTATGTCTTGGGGGGTACTGTTGATGACCATGCAGACCATCAAGAGCCTTGAGATTCAGGGTCGTTACAGTACGTGCTTTGCGTTTGGCCTCTGTCTTCCCGGAGATACAAGGGACGTCTGGCATCCGCTGTTCCCTGACCTTCAAGAGGTCAGATTACGCCACCTGTGGTTCCGACCGACGCCCGATGTCGACTTGGAACCCGGACGCTGTGCGTTCGTAAATAGGCTACTAAAGCCTTATCAGTCGTGCGAGAACTCGCAACGTAACATAAGACTTACCATCCGCGAGTGCGTCAACATCACCGAGAGGGATATTGCGCAGATCGAGGACACATTCACGAGAGAACGTGTGGTTTGGGACGGGGTGGGCGTGTGGAGGGATCGGGGCGACGAGGATGATGCGGATGATCACGAAGATGAAGTATTCATGGACGACGAAGGCGCCGGCTATCTTGCTGACACGGAAGAAGACGACTGGGATGACGTTTCGCAAATCAGACTGCTAACACTAGGAGACTAGGCGTCTATGGACGTACTATAGTGTAACTCTTAGACGCTTGGAGACTGCATAGATTGTTCTGTAATTGTATCTATGAAGCATCCATGAGCTACTGCGTTGTACCTGCATCGATTTGGCGTGCGTCCAGAATCAGGACGCTCAGTGTGTCCGAAGCCTCATCGTAGCAAAGCCTCTTATGCTTTATCAGGAGGGGAGAAATCGTAAAGGGCCTAGGACTTACAATACTGGAGCGCGTATCGAACAAAGAATACGTAAACGACCTGAGTCCCATCTCTCTTGGGGTAGATGAAATGCGGTACATGTCCAGCTGAGGAGAACAGGTTTAGCAGGAGAGCACGTTCTTGAGATGCAGACACGAGACGCCGGGCACTAACAACGCTGCGAATTGAGAGTGACAGCCTGTATGAGCAAAGAGATTGCGTACCAAGCAACGAGGCTAGACGCATATGGACGTACCCAGCGCTTCTTGCCCATATTGACTAGACTATTCTGCGGCTGCCCATGACTAACGGCTGTGGGCACTCGATTTCCGCGTCCTCGCCTGTATTCATAACAAGACTTGTCAAGCCACGAGTGGTCGCGTCGAGCTGACGACTTACATTACCAGAGCGCGTCGATATCTTGAGTGTGTGTACGCTATTCGCGATATTATGGATAAGGAGAAAGGCTAGCCCGATATATCTGCAGATCGAGGATGGGTTCACAACGGAAGGCGTGAATTGGGACGAGGGACGGGAAAGACGAGGATGGTCTTGGGGAAAATGCATACTTGTACAGTAGAGGCTCCTAATGGCTGGTGGATGAATCGGTAAATTAGACTATTAGAACGTACGAAGTGCTCTGAGGTGTCATTGCGGTGTCGTCGCAATTCTAAGACTTCAGCTGAATATGTATATCTCTGCGGCCGTCCTTTGAAGGTTGATTTAGCGTCTCGAATGATTTTAGTTGCCCACCCAGTACAGTCCTGCTCAGCAATGCATACTACCATACCTGTTGACCATCACGGAACATACCCGCGAACCATGCACCTCACTGACCTCGCACGAACCTTGGCACTACAGGAATGTGCTGACAGTATGATGATCCGATGAGTAACCACATCGCGAGCGAGAGAGAAGGTGCCAAATGAGAGGGAATAATAGTACTCACACCCGATTAGATCAAATTGCAGTGTCCTCCCTACAAAGCGCTCGCAGACCGTCGCAGCGCCCACATGCACAGTACTCCAAACATATGAACCATTGGTGGACCATGAGCAATTCGAGGTCAGTACGTCGAGCCTGCTGAGGATTATCAAGAAGGAACACCTCGTTTTCCAGCCACTCGAAAAGTCGGTAATACATCCGAGGTGCCATCTGCTAAGCCCAACGTGGACATGCGCACCGTAGACCTCCAGCCATCCATCAGAGCTCCTGCTTACCGAACTGGAAGCATACAGTGTGGAGGTGCACATTGTGGCGGGAAGATGCAGACCCGTGTAGATTGTACTAGCAGTGGTAAGTTGGGCGAGCATTTGGTGTGGGATCAGCGCGATGGCTGACGATAAGCACAAACTTGAACCGCAAGCAGCGGCAGGTACATCCAGCGCCTCCGGAAGGCCGAACGCCGAATTGGTAGCAACTAACACTGACAGAGACATGGCGAGAGCTACGCAAAAGAACTCACTGTGACGTGCAAAGCACGCAACGTTTCGCCAATTCCGCATCTCCAACGATCGACGCCAACAGTTTTCATGGATAGAATACATGGTAGTGATCCCACGGAGGGCTGTTGCAGTGTTGCGATAACCTTTACAATGCGACCTGTACTGGCCCAGGGGTAGATAGCTATCGGAAGCCCATACTGTCGAGAAAACTGGCAGAAGAAGGACTGAGAGTATGCGACCAGTCCAACGAGGCGTCCACGCCAGTGGTGAACGAGAACAGCTCTTGCAGCTGGGGCCCGGACGGCAGAGACGGGATGTTACCGAGGGCGTCCATGACAGCGGGCGTCGCGGAGGCGTTGTTAACGACCCAGTGGGCAAAGAAACCGGAAACGCCGGGGTCGTACTGGGCGCCTGAGCCAGTATTTGAAGAGGAAGACGAGAGCGTGAATGGGTTGTAGCCTTGTAGGGTAGCAAGGAATAGCCGCATTGAGCCAAATAGAGACAAAGAAACACTGTGATTGGCTCGAAGTGAAGCGGGTTTGCGCCACTTCTGGCACCTGCTCTCTCAAGCTCAACCTGTATTTCATGACATTGCTCAGAATGCACATCTAGAAGGGAAAGAGAAAAAAATGGACCATTCCAACATTATTCAATATGGCCGTAGCGAGAAAAGTAGAGGCAAGCTAGTACGTTGATGCCTTTCCATCCTCTTCCCCTGTTCTCATCTTCTTCTCCTGGCCTCGTTCTGTCACTTCCTCCAATGTATAGACTGACGACTCTCCCATCGTTCTAAATCACCTGAACATCAAAGCAGGCGAGAAAGTTCACTACTCGCCTCTTTCTCAAGCTTCTCAGGCTATTGATGCTCCGATTCCGCCAGTGTTATTAAATCAGCCATCTCCGACGCCGTGATATCCGATCCAGAGCTGAGACTGTATTACTCATAAACACACTCTAGACTCCTTCTCCTGGTGCACTTCCTGACCGTATGTTTTGGCTTCGCCGACAGTATTTGGGGAAGACCAGGCGTACGGGCTGGAAGCGTTCCCAGTTGCTGCGTCAAATACAACTTTACGGTCCTGCAAGAGATCTCGACCGCTCACGGTGTGCCCTGATCCCCGTCTACTCCGCCCTATCATACAAACGAACACCCTTCTTACGTCTCATCGATCACTACACGTCTGCTACACGCGGGCCATCTTGCCATCTAACGCCGAAGTCCTGTAGTCGGTGTTTGCGTCTGGAGAGAAACACTGGTGTAGCCCGGAGTCCAAGTGTTGCTGTGTTGGCTACACGTGGTCCCCAGGTCTCCCCTCGCCACTCGCGCGAAGAATGCACGTTTGTTTGGATGTGGCTATCTTTCTCCACGGTACGGAGAGCCAGAAATGAGACGCTAAATATGAGCCTGCAACGTGCACCGTGTTGTGGCTTGTCTCTGCCAGACATTCCCTCGGCTTCATGCAGATGTGTGCGCGCCCATAGCCTTGAAATCGTGACGATCGCAGGCTCGTGCGATAGAGGCGGGAATGGCGAATGTATATCTAGCGCCGCGTTACCCTAGCCTATTGTAGAGTTATAGAACTGCAGTCGCAACTCGTGCGCGTGAGGGTCTATAAGCTTGAAGACGCCGTAACGTGTAGGTGGACTGATTTTTATAGTTGTTTGCTGGAGATTCTCTTGACCTGTTGTAGGGAGCCATTGCGGCATAGTGTAATTGGTTCACCAGTCGCCACCTGGTGTAGTACGACGGCACTGTATACAGAGCAGGATTTATCTAATGATGTATCGTTGCACGGATTAAACAAGTCTAGAGATTGAGGGGCGAGGATTGGAAGATGACATAGAGAATGACCGACAAGCAGACCAAATAACTATGTAAAGCCCATAATGCTATCCATGATTTGTTATATTCAATTATACCCGCGGTGTAGCCAGTTACCAGAAGTCCACATCCTCGTCCTCTGCCAAAATATCCTCAGGCTCCAATGCCCCAGGTTCAAACACATCTTTTTCTTCGTCATCAGTAGTAACAGATTCCGGGACATCTGTTTGCCGTATCTCCTTACTTGCTGCGTTAAGATGAATGACTGCCGGTGGACGCAAAATCAAAGTGTCCACGACTTCCATCAACAACGTCACATCCAACTTTTACACCTCGAATATCGAGCTGTCCTATGGGGATACGTTGGCCTTCCGCGAGTTCAGCATGGAGGATAATCGGTTCGAGAGTTCCGCGGGATACTTTTGTCGTCATCAGAGACCAACTAGCCACCCTCGCCTGTTGTTGGAACTCCTCGGGAGGCATGTCCAGTGCAGGAGGGCGGTACTCGAAGGGTGAGCCGGAAGCGGAGAGGCTCTGGTTCCAGGCGTCGTCGCTCGCCTAGGCGTACTGCGCGAACAGCGCAGCCTCTGTTTGTAGGCGAAGATAGTCTGGACGGCTGCTCAGCACGGCTCGTATCGTATGCGGCGGGTGAAGTACTTACCTTGGGGCTTTATGACCCCGTTGTAGTATGGAGCCTGCTGAACGGGGTACCCCTCGTACTGTGCCGGGTACCCCTCATACTGGCCCATGTACGCCTGCAAGAGTCCGGTCAGCTGCAACGTCCACTCAATCACACAAGTCATGCTGACATACATTGTTGACAGAGGCAGCCCCAGAGTAAGGATGCGACGGAGCAGAATGATACCCTAGACCTTGACAGCCTTGCAATTGCATGTACAGATGCGGCTGTGTATTCGTCGCCGGGTATCCCTCGTTGCTCATCACGTTGTTGACAGAGGCAGCCCCAGAGTACGGATGCGCCAGACCGTCTTGACAACAACTAAGAATAGGGTTGCGTATACATCACCGAAAAGAGACTTACAACATAGTGGTAGCGAATTGGATTTTATTTGTGATGGCGTGTAATGGGGACGGATGTGGCGGACGCAAGGATCCAGCGTGTTTGACGAAGTTACGGTGTAGTTTGTCCCACGCCATCATCTGTGCAGGAGCAGTCTCGGGCGATATGATGGACGACAGGTCGAAGGCAGATGAAAAGCGAAATCCCATGGCCACTCGTAAGGACAAGGCTCTATATATACTATTCAGGTGCAAAAAATCGGGTGAAAGACGTTAACATGAGTGAGTGAGGTGAAAGATAGCGGGATACATCCATTGTCGAGATTGTGCGATGAATGACAACGCGAATAAGAAGTGAATGGAATGAAGGAAGACAATGAGGCAGACAGGTAGACGCAAAAGACTTTCACATACGATACCGAGGCGGCACGTACGTCCCTTGCAAGACTCAGACTACTGGATCGACAAGTTACATCCGTACGCGTTGATATTAGTTCTGAGAGTTTATCAGCGTATCGGAGGTTTCCTCTCGAAACTCATCATATCACCCAGCCGCTCAGCACAATCGCACAAGCTTTAATCACAGCTCAAAGATGTTTTGTGAAAAGGGACGGCAAAATCTTTCAGAGATCTGATTACACGCTCAAACTTACAATGACAATGACATTGTGGTGGAGATTCATTCACACAGAGAACAACATACAGGGATAGTCATTCGAATATCACGAGCCTATCACCTCCATCTCCTTTCTCCAAACACGTTGCCTGCCACTCCCACTGTCTCGAGATTCGCGGCATCCCCACTCCTCTCCCTCACCTTCTTCCAGCTTCCCCTCACCCTCAGAAGCGCGCTAGACCTCTATTGATATTATTCCCAGAAACATTTCCGTTCAATGCTAGCGAATCTGGGGCGGGAGGGATTTGTCGTCCTCGGCGGTAGGTGTTTGTTGAGAGAGGTGCTTGGACGGGATGGCTGCGGTCGATAATAACGAGGGCATGGTTGGAGCAATCCGGATAGGGAAGAAGGTGAAACTGTGACACACCAACAAGCGGGCGAGATGAGATGGTAGACGTCTTATTATGGGAGGCGCTGTGCAGACCGTGCGGAACCTTGATATTTCGAGTTGTGCTTCGCGTTTGACCTCTGTCTTCATGGGATACGATGGACGTATTGTTTGGCATTCAGGAGGTCAGATGTCAACTTGGAGCACGGACGCGGTTCGGTGCTAAAGTCTTATTAGCCGTGCGAGGACTGGAAAGAATGATAAAACTTGCCGTTTGGGAGTGCTTCAATATGTGCGCAAAACGAGATCGATGATACGTTCATTAGAGAATGTGTGTTTTTGGACGGGGTGGGTGAATGGATGGATCGGGACAACGAAGGTGATGCGGATGAAATATTCGTGGAGGATGCGGGCGTCGGCTATCTTATTGACACGGAGGGAGACGGTTAGGATGATGGTTCGTAAATCAGGCTGCTAACACTAGAAGACTAGATATATGCGGACGTACTATTCAGATACCGGTGCCTCTTGACCACGTTGAATAGACTGTTCTGCAGATGCCCATGAACTGCTAACGGCTTGGAGTACTAGTATTTGAGCTCTGCGTTTTTGCCTATGTCCATAGCAAGACTTTGAAAGCCTTATCAGCTCACGAAGACGTAGGTTGATGGAGCGCGTCGATGCGGAGATGCTTCAGTGTACTTTACGAGGGATGGAATGTATGAGGATAATGTCGATGATTGGTGAGAAGGACCCTGGACGTCAGAGAGGTAAGCTATCTGTCCGATACTGAATGAGACAGCATACAGCACAAACATAGACGTATAGCGAATAGTGTGTCTAGAAATTCCGTAATATTAAAAGAGAGCAGCGAGAGGATGAGCGGGGACAGACGGTAAATTTTAGTCGGAAGAAACGATCTGGACATCGACGTTGACGACTTCAAACATTGGGGAGTTCCCAGCCTGAAAGGCGGGTTAGCACGGTGTAGTCACGATCTGGAGGCCAGTGAGAAAAGGAATAACCGAGGAAAAGAAGAAGAGAGATAAGGCCTACAACCAGGTGGAAGGAGAGAGCATATTTTTTTTTTCCGAGTTTATTGTCCCTGAGAGCATAATTTATATGTGGTGGTGCAGGTACAACAAACCTTAAGTACTCACCCCGGCCAATGCAACACCGCAACAGAGTAATTCTTGTGTGGCGGCATCTCCTCGCCTGTATCGCTATACTGCGGGTTGCACCTTACACTATACAACACCGTGCCCATCTCCTATGTCGGGGACGCGCAAGCCACTAGATGAATCGGTCGTACATGAACGGAGGGAGATGATTACGGAGACTTCAGTCGACCCGATAAGAGAGTTCCATTGGAGATCATTGTTAGGGCTGAGGAGAAGGTGGTGAGGAAGGGATTATACAAGTCTATCAGCATCGATAGTGAAGTTGATTGAGGCGGTGATAGTGCTTCCGGCGTTGGGATAACCAATCGCAACAGATTGCGCATGGATCAGCGGTGCAAAAAATGTGAAGACAAGGAAGAGGAGCAGGTGAGGCATAGAAACCAGCAACCTAAAAGTTTAGAGGACGATGTTTAGGTAACCGAGATTAAGCTACACGAGCTCCTGCGGTTATGGCGAACCGCAGGTCAACGAGGTCCTGAGTCAAAGGTCAAAGCGGGAAGACGGGTAGGTCTCAAATATTAAAGTCTGCTGGACCTGTTGCTGCCATATAAAAAGCACGTCGCAACAACTGAACTTGAAAGCAACGAGGCGTGGCCAGGTCGATCATCAACCACCAAATACCCAATTTAGCGCCCGCGGTTGATCTCCGCTTCATTTCGAAACTAGATCTTCAGCCCGCGGAGTTGTAATTTGTGGCGTGGACGTGTGGCTGCGTGGGGTCTATCGATGAGATGTCAGTCGCAATTTTCATTGTCCATCTCCTTAGTTGCTTCAGCAGTGAATGCCCATCTTTTCCGGTCTCCATAGTTCATCGACATCGTCGTCAGGTCGGCTTTCCATGGACGGTGATGGAGCAAGATGCAACTCTCAAAAGGCCTTTCGTCATAGGGTATGAAAGATTTGTTGAAACCATCGCTTCCTGAGACCCTCTATACCGTCACTATGCTTCAACGAGCCATTCTGCTACATTCATGTCTTCAGTGTATTTACAGGAGGATGTTGGAAGTAGATGCAGGGACCGCCATTGTGATTGGGTACGCGCAGATTGTATTCTCGAGAAATGACGCTGATACAATCATCTATCAGGTAGCTTCGGTGTCCTGCAACTCGAAGCCGTGGAACACCAACAGAAGTGGTTGCCTTCTTCTCCTTTGAGTCGATAGGCAAGCCGTCGGCCGCGTTTCTCGCTCGTACTTTGAGCTGTGAACCGGTTAGCACCGATGGACTGACATAGTTCGTTGCACGGGTAACACTTCTTGTGCTTACTTTGTACAGAAATACGAGACATTCCATCAAATAAACTCATCACCATATGATCCAGTGCGATGCGAATACGGGAACGATAGTATCTAAGACGTTATCAATGTCAGCGTGAATGCTGGTCATCTGGTTATTTGCTACTATGAAAGGTAAGCAGGAGTCTCATATGATAGTTATTGCTGAACCGTAGTCGACTCCTCTGGCAGGCTTTCGAGACATGACATACGTCATCACGTTTCCTTGTAATTGTTTACTTCATTATAAAGCGCGGCTCTTTTGCACTGGCGTATTGCTCAGCATAACTCCATTCTAATGTCTCAAATCAAAATGTTACTAAAACATTTCGAACATGAAATAACTGACGAAACTAGTGACAGTTCGACGCGACAGTATTTCAAACCTGAGCTGGTCATTCAGTTTTGTGATCTACAAATTCACCGAGTACCTAGTGCTAATCGCAGACTTCAATATTTTGGGTCCTTTTCATCCTCCTCCGTGTCCGCCAGATATCCGGCTCCTCCATCGTCCCAGAGTTCGATCTCGTCCTCCCCATCCTCATCCCATTCCACGTTCTTCCTCCCAAACACTCTCCGGAGCCGCCTAACATCCTGATCAAAGACGTTGACGCACTCCCGTACCGTAAGTCTTAGAGCTGTTGACGGTTTCCCGCCGAGCTTATAAGGCTTTAGAAGCCTTTCTATCAAGTTTTCGCCGGCGCTGATGTCGTCGACGTACGGCGTTGGTCGGAACCAAAGATGCCGTAAGGAAATGTCTCGAAGCACTGGGAACAACGGATGGCTGGTTGTCCCTGGTGCGTCCGGAATCACCATGCCATTTGCAAAGGCGGTACTGTATTCCCCAGAAATCTCGAGACTTCTAATTCCAGGCATAGACAAGAACAGTGTTACCCAGGCAACAAGTTCGTCGAGCTCCTCGCCTCTACCGTTATGGACCGTCAAGTGTGTGACGGCGGGTGTATGGCGCAGCAGGTAGTGACGTAGCATTTGTAACACGATATGCTCCTGCTCTCTCCCGAAGCCATCAAACCAGAAGCGTATACCCTTGGCCTGCGTTTCGTGCGTCGTACTACTAGCATCGGGCGTCAACATGCAGTAAGAGGTTCCAGGCTGTTGATTGCTGATTGTCCAGCCTTGGATCGTGGTCTGTCCGTTAATATTGGCAACGAGCTCTCCGGCGGCCTCGAGCTTATGGTTGATATTTCCGTTTGGGATGACCTTGATGCATGGACATTCCAAGGAAGGAGTGTTGAGGATCCATACGATCTCCATCTCCACGGGACCATAAAAGGTGTAGACGACGAGAGATGCCAAAACTGGTAAGTGAACCGCTTGACGAGTGTTGGGACTCGGCACCATCTGGACGCCCAGTGTCAGTGACTCCAGCATGACCATCTCCCGTAGGATGTCAATGACTTGTGAGATAGTGGGAGACCACTCGACATTGACAAGCGTCAGTGATGTTAACTGCGGTAAGGACGGAAGGAGGAGGGATCTCAGGTCATCGTAGTGAAAGCCAGAGAACCAGATCCGCCGAAACTTGTCAGACGTGAAACGTTGGGATAGAACATGGGTCCGTTCTGTCCCCAAGCCATCCCTCCGTATCTCCAATTCCTCGAGCTGGGGGGTGTGACCGTAGGTAGTTGCTGACTCCAACCTTTCCCAGACCGCGCGCGAGATCTCCGTCAGACGTAGCGACCGTAATCTGAAGGCATGGACCATGATCATGTCCAGCTTCGTTACGTCCGAGGAGGCATCCGCGCTGGCAAGAGTCCCTTGATGGTCAACGGCCGGTTGATAGATCGACGAGGAAAGCCTGAAGCGACTTGACGCTCCCTATAACAACCTCTGCCCAAACTTCAGCATGCATTTCTATCGCGTTTCTCCACTTGCTGCATACACCCAGGAGGGGGAACCAGTTTTGTGCCGGGGCTGGCTCGTCTTTTTCAATCTTCACGCCTTGGACCACATAAGAGGCTATATCGCCAATGATGTGGTCAGGCGCATCTCGTATAAAGAGCTTTGGAGGGCGATAGTTGCTCATGTCCACGTCGGCTGCCTTCGTAGTCATCATCTTCTGCACGGACCGGTGGTGAGACTCAGTGTGGGCCACTGTGTGGCAGACGAAAATGCACAAGACTTACATTGTTGTTGGGATGATACATGGAATGAGGGCTTCAGAGATAAGGTTATATAGTATTCTTGAGGATTTATATATCCGGTTGTCTGCGAGCTATTTATGTAGCTTGATGAGTAGCCGTCGATGTCGGTGTCGATGCCGAATGTGGTAGGCAGATGATATAGTATTCACTGTCTAGTAGCACTGGTGGCTAAGAAATAATAGGAATCACCAAGGAATATTGTTGAAGCAGAAGTTTAAATAGAGAGAATAGGATGTAACAGTACGAAGAAGAGATGCGGTGCAGCGTCTTTCAACTAGCGGCCATGTAGAGCAGTATATTTGTTCGTATTTTCCATGTTCCCTTTTCCGTAGTTATGTCGTAATTCTCCACTTAATCCACTTTGTACCTTGTGCCTTGGATATTCTTCTGACTCATATTTCTCTTGTCTTATATCATAGTGGAGATATTCTGTGTATATAAACTCGTGTAGTTTACCTTGAAATAATCAGATCTCCTCTGTTTAGTCTCGAAGACGTAACAGAGTTCACACTTTTCGAAAAGTGTGGGTCCCAGTAGGTCCACACACCAGGCATGGCGTCTATCTCATCGCATCACACTCTCGAGCTCGCCGCTTATTTGTCTCTATTCTCGTCGCCGTATCCGACGCCGCAGCAGTCTATTCGTCGCCGTTTTCGACGCCGTCGAACCCATCGTTGCCGTACTCAACGCCGTCATCCATTTTTTCCATCGCCGCTTTCGACCGCCATCCCATCGACCATCCGTTCTCGTCAAGATGTCGGAGCAGCAGCTCGCCATTCTCGCCGCATCCATGATGCCGGAAGGGTTCGACGCGCTCCGCGGAATCCTGTCCGAGTTCAGTCAGCGTGTAGAAGCTAGCGAGAATGCCGCAAACGCAGCGCGAGCGTCCGCCGCCAGTATCGACGATCTCAGACTCGCTTTCCAGCAAGCGCTTTCAACTGCACATTTTACGGTTAGTGCGCCGACTCCCGCGCCGTCGACTGCTCCCGCTCGAGCAAATATCAAAGCCGAGTTGCCACTGTTCAGAGGAAAGGATGAAGAAGACATTCAAGCCTGGTTAGTCATCGTCGAAGATTATCTACGAGGCCAGCGTGTTCCGGAGACTGATTGGCCATCACAGGTGTCGGTCTTATTCCGCGACGACGCTATGCGTTGGTATGTCGCTCAGAAGAGAGCGAAGGGTGACAGAGGACTTAGTTGGAAGGAGTTGAAGGAATTATTGGTGAGCAAGTACGACTCCCCATTACGAGTCGAGGCACTACGCTCCGCTATCAGGGATATTCGCTTCAAGGGCGATGTCGCTGAGTATTGCGAACGTTTCCGGTCACTCGAGTCTCAAGTCCCCGATCACGAAATGACATTCGCCGACCGACTCGCCTATTTCGTCCGCCCGCTACCGTTCGACGTCGCTCGAGAGGTCCGCCGCGAGAAGCCAAAGAACGTCGAAGATATGTACTTCGCCGCCCGGGAGTACTCTCGCCTCCTTTCCCTCGACAATGCGGCGCCTACTGCGAAGATCAAGCACTCTGCAAACCACATCTTTCCCCAGTCGACCTCGTCGTTCGCGTATCCACCTCGGGTCGTTGCGCCGCCGCCTACTGCGCCTATTGCGCCCGCTGCAAGTGATGAGCCGACGGATCCGGACGCCATGGACCTCGATGTTATGGTCCTGACGCGCACGTCGCTGCCAAACAATGCTGGTCCCCGATGCTACAACTGCAACCGGGTTGGGCACATCTCTCGGGACTGCCGTGCTCCAAGACGTGCTCAGTCTACCCACCCCGCGGCTCGTTCTCAACAACTCGAAGCAAACATTTTTGAAGTCGACACTTCGTCTAGGACTGCTGCCGACGAGATGCAAGCTCTCGCTGAGCTCTTTCATGGTACGAAGACCATTGAAGATCTTGAAGAGGGGGAGGGAAGCACTTGATTGTGCTTCGCGATTCGTGCGCTTTTTCCTTTTCGTTCTCGTAATAATTTCGGACTGTTTCGCTGACGCTGTTTACCTTCTACGAGTTCTTTTACCTTTGCGGACACTTTTGGACAGTGCATTATCATTCCGTATGTCCTATGTTCATTCTTGATTTGCTTACAGACACTTAAGTGCTCTACTTGATTGCTCTCTCTTTTGCAGGAGCAAAAGTCTTAAGGAGGGGGTAATGTAGAGCAGTATATTTGTTCGTATTTTCCATGTTCCCTTTTCCGTAGTTATGTCGTAATTCTCCACTTAATCCACTTTGTACCTTGTGCCTTGGATATTCTTCTGACTCATATTTCTCTTGTCTTATATCATAGTGGAGATATTCTGTGTATATAAACTCGTGTAGTTTACCTTGAAATAATCAGATCTCCTCTGTTTAGTCTCGAAGACGTAACAGAGTTCACAGCCACGGTCCAGCACGTGACCGTGTTTTCGCGCGGCAGACTCTGGACACCATCATATGTAGTTCTGCTCTGACAGCTCTGTACTAATATTGCAATTTCAACGGTACAAGATTTCATTAAGTACGTGCGTGTATAAAAATAATACGAGTTACTTCATAACCGCTGGCATCAACTCGAGCCTGGCGGTCCATGTGCAAATCCACGCTCGAGTCGACGAGTACTCGGCACTGTCAGTCGGTAGCTATTAGGGTAGATTCAGTATTATAAATTATTACCTTCTTTAAAACATTCTCCAAGTTTTAACATCATCAGATCAGTCTAGTCTTCATCCGTCCTGCGACTAATATTGCCTTCTCCAGTGTGGCATCAATCAATGGGATGAGTGTACGCTGGTCCGAAGTACTTTATGGAGATTGGCTTGCGCTGATATTCCAAAGAGTAACTATCACTCTTCACAGGTTCTTATTATTCACTTTCCCTCACTTCCCCCCGCCCCCAAAATCGGACGCAAGGCCTATAACTAGTATCCATTTGCTACGATGATTTCACATTTGGTTTCCTACATTCCACAAATCTTGGTATTATCGATGTCACGGGATCAAGAATTTACGACTACAGCCAATATAAATCATCAATGTCTGTATCCACACGTTCCGGTGTAGTTTCTTCATCTGCTTCACTAACGGAAGAGAGAAAGCAGTGTATGGGACCATGTCACATTGTTGCCCCGGTTAAGGGAGAACTCACTGAAACTTCCGTTCCGTTACGTGGGCCATGCAATTCCATATCAACAAACCAATATTTATTCATGACTCTATACTCCGGCTGGAGGGACTTGTGTTCAGCATAACTCGTCTTTATACCAATGATAACTGGGTTGGAGTGGGACTCTGCGGTTTTACTCTGCTTTTGAGCATCAATTCTCAAGGTATTAGTATGACTATGGTATAACTTCGCTGCTGTCTAGATCATCTTGATGTCTCCTGATCAGTTCAGAGAAGAAAAAAATATATCACTATACGGAAGGGCATCAACATCTCATGGAATACAATCAGTCGTGGCATGCTTTATAGCTACATGCGAGCAGCGGAATCCAAGCCAAATTACACGAGCCAACCTCTAGAAATTGTTTATGGATGAGAATGCCTGCGCGAGAGGCGTAGTGGACAAAGGAGAAAAACTCGACTGAGATGGTACATTCTTCCAGAACAGTTCAAGTACGGGCTAGAAATGGCCTACGTGCAAGGAGATCAACGAGCGACTAGATAATTGGAGACGGCTTCATCCATGGTATGCGGCTAGTGCTATGTATTATTCGAGGTTCTGCCATAAATCTCAGCGAGTACTGGAGCCGTAGACAATCTGATCCAGCCAGGCGAGAATCTGCGTGGGGCGTTAGCGCCGCATCAACCAAATAGAGACAAATCAAAGTTGTGATTGGTCCAAGTGGACGAGAGCCTTTTCGCGATCACCATCTCACTGTACGTCCTCTACTCGCTCCAACATCTCATCTCCATGCATTTGTCTTTTTCGAGTGTACTTTTTCATTGGCAGAGGCAATGCACTCGACACTGACACATGTATTGTATGGCGTACCCTTCTAATCAGCGTTTAATCCATCGCCACCACGGAGCACCCTATCTTCCGCATCAAACCCGATGACATAGCTAAGCTGGACGATCCAGGACTCCTCCCCTCACATTCTACCAGAGCAACTACGTCTCTATACATGATGTCCTGTACCAGTACGTACATACTCCAATATCGTTGCAACCGTAGTCGCGCTTTGCGACATGCCAGTGCACCTCTGGAACGTGCCCGCTAATGGATTTGTCCCAGAGTTGAGACATTGCCATCAGTGATTACGCACTAGAGGTAATACTGGTGGATGCGAAGTATGGCTAGTGCGGAAGGGCTTGGCTGATTGAGCGTTTTTTCGAAACTCACGATCCCCCTTCCGCTCACCGTCCGCACCCTGACCTCTGTTAAGAGGTCGTGCAATTCATTCTCACTTGACTAGGCACCATTATATTCACACCGCACCCTTTCTCTCGAGTCTGGTAGGTTGCATGATGGCTCTGGTCCACTCTTGGACCGCGATTTGGCCTCTACTCCACCGCTACATAGGACTGAGTCGTGAATCAAGACTGTGATAAGATCTGTCAGAGCTGTGAGATACATTTTCCATGCTTCCTCACAATAACACTGTTCAGAAGCGTGTTATTAGTATGCTCTCAAACGTGTCGAGGTATAGATCTATCTATTCTATTTTTTGCACTTCAGAGCACTGGATGGCAGTTGAGGCTTACGGTACATGGGTACTGGTGCAACACCCTGCTGGCAACGGTGTGTCCGTATTCTCGTCGCTCTGCTCGTCACTCCTAACAACCCCAAGCCGGCATGTTCTAGGATCCGATCGGCCACCTGTGCTGGCTTGTCAAGTTGTAGACCGTGAGCCTAACGGCTATAGGCAAGTCATGGCAGTGAAATTGATTTTTTCGGTTCGTGGGCCTCTGAATATCTATTGTTTCGTGTATTGTTAATTCTTTTTTCCCTTTTTCCAGGTAACTGTGTATTCGCATTGTTCGTGCTGATTTGTAGCCAGTTGATGCTCGTATGATCCGTCAGCCATTGGAGCTTTCGACCGCAATCTGGTAGAAACAGTATGGATTCGCAGACCACAGGCGACACCGTACTCTGCTTTTTTTATCCTTCCGGTACGGCCATACTTCTTTTCTAGTAGTAATGTTTATTGTCTCTCTTATGGTCCGCGAGCATACCCGTTCTTGCTGTGCTGCATGTTATTTATGGATCATACGTGCTGCCGTCCGCATGTGGTGTAGTGAGTCCTGGTTGGTCTCAATTGCCTTTCTAACATCTTATTCGGATCGTTTGACTTCTCCGTGGCGGCGCCGTGTATTTGATGCTCGATATTTGGCCGTGGAAATTGAAGACGCGGTATAAATGTGGACCTGAACTCATCTGCTCCACCCAGAGCTTCCGGGACGCTCTCTTCCCCTGTTACGAGTATGGTATGTGATCTTTCTGTGGATCGTGATTCATCCGCTAGGCCGTACTGCTCCACGTTTTGCGTACATAAATCGAAGGCATCACCACCGGCGTCGCGGTCTGTCGTCTGAAAGAGAACGCGAGTAGAGTGAAATGTCGTCCCCTGTCTGTGCAGATTTCCCCGCATAGACGGGGAGCAGCAGATGTAATACATACAAAGGTCTGGATATGACCCCCTCATGTGCACTAACAGGATAAGTAGACCGAGTCCGGCAATATCTATGTACCGAGAACTCAGTCGTTAACCACAGATACCTGGAGGACAAGGATAGGCTTGCTCAAGACAGCATGGAGGTAATGTGTACAACACAGCGAGAAGAGACGTGGAACGTATAGCCAGACTATGAAGCCGTAATGACCAGAGAAGGAGGAAGGGATATGTAAAGCGAAGAGGCGGCTGGGGTTAGTCAGAGGTGATCTGGACGTTGACGCCTGCTTCGAGCACAGGAGAGTCGCCTATCTGCAAAGGCGTGTAAGCATCACTCGGGGCACATGGAGATAAGAGAGAGTGCACAAAGTGGATAGATAGCGATACATAAACCTATGTTGAGAGACCGCAAATGTCGAATAAACAGGTAAGATCAATTAAGCCCTCACCGCAAGCGGCGCAATGTGCCAGACCCACATGGTCCCTCGCCCTCTCTAGGCCTATAACATCTACTATACAGGCCCGAACATATCCTCTTTAGCTGCGCGCAAGTAATCGGTCCCAGGGAAGAGTCGATACTGCAGACACAAAAAGCTACGGCAGGCAGAGTATTAGGCAATGCTCGAGTAAGCTAGTCAGAGAACTATGGATGGTCGGTGATGAGCTGATGTGTGGGAGTGGACATTCAGAGCGAGAGAGGACATCCAAAGCCCCCTACTGCCCAGCTTGAGTTTAGAGACGATTGTTACCGGCCTGCGGGTAGCTGACCACAAGAGATTGCGTCTGAATCAACGGGGAAAGCCCAAGAAGGCGAGAAACGACAGCGTGCTGGCTACGTATTAGAGCAGCTTCATCAATCAAGGGCCAAGGATCGAGACAGCTCACGCTCCAGAGGAAGGTCCAGAGTGACATGCTAGGTGCTGAGCCGTCAGCGTTGTCCACCGAGGATGCGTGGGTTGATGGACTATGAAAGAATAGCGCAGACTCAGACTGAGTGCAAATCGAAATTAGGCCCAGAGTTACACCTCGGACCAATAAGAGCTTCCCCATCTCTTTCTATGTCCCGCCTGCATTGATTCTCATTTATCTGCCTACGTGTATTTTCAGTCCTCCGGACTCACGGATGTACGTGAGTGTACACGGCCTATACCCGAACTTTGGGATCTTGAACTGAGATGAATATTGTTTTGCCTGCTCGCGCTCACTGGCTCAGGATGGACTAGAGCTCGGGAAGAAAATCTGCAGTAAGTTACGGCATCAAAGGTAACTAAGGACATCTTCCCGAAGTTTACAGGTATAAGTGATGTATGCATGCCTACCATCCCGTCAACAGATTCATTTGCAAGTGCCACGGGTCATCATCCACTGTTCCACCGTTTCTTGGCCATTTGCATAGGGCTCTCATTTGAGTTGTATGGAATTCTTCCTGACCCAACAAACTACGGCATCTAAGTACTATTGCATTGACAAAATGCATGTCCTCAACAATTAAATAATCCAACGCATCGATATCAATATCCGTAAAGATCAAGTTGCCTCGTAAGAGTAGCCTACTGATCTCTTCGTCGCAGATCATTAGACCGCAAGCTCTGTAACTTCTGTGTTCGTCGTCAATTCGGGAATTTTCATATTGTACCCCGTATCGTCCGTGTCATGCTCCTCAACACTTCCCACGGTCACGACGCCGGACGATTCGACAGGTTCCATTTCGAACGTCTTGCCTCCAATATCTCGGTGAACGTTGCAAGGTACACGGTACTTGTGATTAGTGAGCTTATAACGAGTACATAAAGGACGCACAATGGAAGTAGTGGTTACATGTATGCATGCGCCTCTCTGAGGTCTTGGGACTCGGAAATGCAATTTTGGTTTGAATCTGGAGGACGGCATGTCTGCGCTGCTGTGAGAGAACCAAAACTGCCGCGCATTGAGCGTGGACAGAACACAGTTGGTGTAGAGCTTCGCTAGTGGGATGTTGAATACGAGGGGGCTAATAGAGTGTTGTTGGGTCCAGCACTGGTGAATCTGCGTGATGCACTTACACTGATGTCTCCTGCGGCCCGTAAGGATGGTTGCGTAAGGAATTGGCCTTTGGTCACGCAGGGAACTTACCGTTGTAAGGTACAAGACCAGATTCAGAGCAGCCACCACCGATGTAATCAGACCAGTGGGAATAACGACTACAGCCAGGACTAGGCGAGGCGGTGAAAGACGAAGAGAAAAGGAAAACGCGCACCTCGCATCAATTTCGTTAAGAGATCATCCGTCTGAGGAAATATCTTCTTCTGCTTATGCTGTGTTTGCACTTGTCAGCTAACGTTGGTTTCATAATCGGGCCGTCACATCCTAACAGATGCCATACTAATATCGCCGTTATGAGAGCGTCGGTGGCCGCTACTCCGACCAGCCAGATGATTACAAGTTGTTCGACTCGCTAGAGGCCCGTGAATTGCTTCAGTTGTGTAGCACACTAGTGGCTGCCAAGACATGGTATCTGGAGACGAACCGCCTTGATTATGGTGATCCCTGTTGTCGCACATATGGCGCAGACTGGTATAGGTATTGTTATCAGTGGTAGGCATCTTAAGACATGCGATTGATCGTACGAGTCGATGTCAGCGACATGACGACAATTAGTATACCAAGCCAAAGTCGTCCGGTCAAGATCGTGATTCTCCTATGAAAGAAGGAATGCGTTTTGAGTCCATTATAATACAATGAGCGAAACACGTACCATGCGTAAAAAGAATGGACAACGGATGCGATTATTCCCTGACGACGGTTCAGTCTATTCGAAGGAATTGATAGGAAGTATTCATACCGTGGTGACTGGCTCTGTCATACGGCTGTGACAGAAGGCAAATGACGGATAGAATATCAGGGACCTACCTGCATTGAACGCTACATAACGTTAGCACCTTGAACTAGTCCCGAACACCGCCCCTGCAGAAGGGGGGAGGGGGACTTACTCGAGTTCGTATATTGTATCTTGTCATAGTTTCCGAATTCTTTGATTGTATAATCATAAATCATGGCGACATCCATCGCCGAGTTCACGTTATCAACAACAAAGAGCAAGAGAACCTGAAATAATTGAATGATACCAGGGGCATTTAGTCCGGCATCCACAGAGACTTTACCATATACTTGATCCATCGCGCTTCTATTTGCTTTCGTAAGAATTATGTCTTATCTTACGAGCTTTTGGTACGTACCTGTCTCGCGAGTTGAGGTACAGTATGCCTGTACCCACATCATGCCGAGAAAGAATACATTGAAGATAACACCTAAGGAACAGGGGGTGCTTTCAATACGATTTTGATGTAAACCACGTCTACTAACCTATAAGCAAGGCACCTAGTCTTGAGACCAAAGCTGAGTCAAATGGCATCGGAGCTCTTCCCCTATCTGAGTAACTCACGTAAGATCTAGAGGAGGATCCGCCATAAGGCCGGCTATATCTTAGAGTCCGGGTGACAGGTCAATTTGCTAAGCGATAGTGTGAAGTAGTGTCGAGCAAAGACCAAAGGAGCTGGGGGCGACATCAGCTAAAAATGCCTCTGTTGGACCTAATGCAAACATCAAACGAAACGATGATGCAAAGGGATCTGGTCACTAACAAAAGATACGCTCTCCTGTCAGTGATGAGTTCCAAGGACATTGTGAGTTCTTTATCTTCTTACTTCCCAGCATCCTTTCCCATATATCCGTGCGCAGCCTGGGGCATTGCCGTATGCATACATTTAGAAAAAAAGTTGTGCGCTAGTCAGAACAGGCGGCAAATAGGCATTCATGATGCGCAATTGACAGTGCTAAACGTCACCGGTCCAATCTACGTTGGATAAGTTTCCTGTAATTTGCGTGCAGAGGCATGCAGCAATCATGAATCTGATCGACGCAGTTGGTTGAGGTTACGTATTACGGCAATTGCCGTGATCTGCCTGGGCTGCGAAGGTTTCTTCCCCATGAACCAACTCATGCATACCGAATGATGCTTGCCACCTCGATGAGGGCAGTCAGCACACACCGAGACTCACGAACTTGACTCAGGTGTTCTGGAATGCATATGTCTGATGTTTTACGACATCCCAAAGTTGCATCAGATCAATATTCCGTTTCTTCTCCTCAAACAGCTGTCGCTAGCTAGCCTAAGGTAGTCTATACGAGATCTCAAATCTCAACATTAGTATTGATTTACCGCGCCGCTAGTGAAAGCTCAAGAACAGATAGTATGTGGCCAGCCTCATCTTGCAAAGACTCAGTTAATACGGCTGCAGATATTGAACGAGCTGTGTGTACATCAGCACTTGAACAGGAGTGGCGATGCTCTGAAAGAATACAGCTTCTCCACCAGGAAGGCCAAAATAGCGAGAGAAAATAGGAGATATCTCGAGACTGTATCCCCGCTTATTCATCTCTGCTCACTTCAAGTTGCGGGTCTTCTCGTCCATGTCACGTGCTTATTGGACCACTTTCCCACACACTCAAGATAGCGGGGATTCCTTCCGCATCGCCTCACTAAGAACATCTTATTTCAGCATTGTGTTCTTCGCCATTCTATTTTAATCTCTTTCTATGATAGACACCTCTCGTGTGGGAATCGTGTATACCAGACCGCTCTACAAATTCGAATCTTTGAACTCGATGAATAAGAAGTGCAGCGCTCCAGAGCCTTGCAAGATGCTTCATCAATATCGCTGGGTCTCGACGAAGACGGAGGTCCGAGGTGATCTGCACTGATTGACCTCAAAGACCATGGATGCGTCACTACATGAGAAAGTCCAATTGAATGATAAGACAACAAACGTATTGAATTTATTAAGACAATCGTATGTGCTCTAGCTGGCAAAGCATCCAACTCCACCCCGTCTAGCCGTTTCCTGATTGCGTCTTGCCAGTCTGGGGATGCAAAAATAATTCAAACTGAGGCCACCGAGCATCGAGATGCTCACAACTGCCTTTTTTTTACAGTACCTCCAGTTTACTGCGTTCCATTATGGGCTCTCGCTGAAACAGCAAGTACATATACCGGCGAAGGCATTCATGGTTACGAACAGCTCCAAGTTGGGTGCGGCACCCAGGAATAGGGATCGTCGCTGAGCAATCTTTGATCCTCTTTAACGGCCATCTGTTGGCGATGTATTTCCCAAAGGTTCGATAGCACTGGTGGCGGTAAAAACTCCCAAAAGATGCGTGAGCGTCCGAAGGGAATGCCTGTGGAAGGTGCGGACGTGAGTTTGCGAACAAGGAGGAAAATAATGCAATCCCAAGGCAGGTATAGGTGCAGGTATAGGTAGCTGTAAGCGAGGGTGACAGCCGTTTCTCGAACAGTACCATTCAAGAAGCCTCATTGCTCGTTAAGTATATGAGATACTGGTATCAGTGAGCTCGATAAACATGCCTTAGGCACGCTGGATCACCAGAGAATAGTTAGACGTCAATGCAGCCCAGTGAACACAAGGAGAAGCAGCACGATCCTCGCAGAGACATGCTGAACGCGGACTAGCTATCATTCGAGCATACTTCAAATAAACAAGCTCACTAATCCATCATAAGCATTACTCGGCATTGTATCATGGCAGGGGACAATACCTGTTCTACTTGGCACGGTTGCTGCAAGACCGCGCTCGGCACCTCATAGACCATAACAAGAGAAAGAGAGATTCAAGAAGGACTGAGAGAACACAAGGTGTTGATTACTACATGGGACGGTCTTGACCGTTACACCTATGAATAGATGTGGATTTGAAGTACTCCGAAACACAGGTAATTCCAGAAGAAACCAAACCAGGATCATCACTTGTTCTTGAAAGGAGAATACTCTGATGGTGTGCACTGTAAACTGAGAATGGAGATGCAGTAAAACAACGACCTGAAGAGGCCTTTATCCTACGCATCTTTTCCTGCATTATCTACAGGGTAATTTGCAATCTAGATAGTGATCAATTCAATGATAAGACTGTAAAGAGAAAATACGCTTCTCGTGGTCCGGGCGACGGACTGACATGTTAGCAGTGTGAGGCCCTACGTGCACGCGGTTCACAATGACCAAACGCGTCCTGCTGCATTTACCAAATATCTCTGCATAATTTACAATGTTTCACCAAGGAAGAGCTTTAGCCCGTATTATAAGTCCACAATCATGATGTTCAGCCTGAGGATGCATTCATAGGGTTAGTTCAGCGGTAACTACATGCAACGTACTGGTAAGTAGTTCTCCGAAGAACAGTTCATTCAAATGATTGAATCAGTTACGACACCGGTCCCGACATGCTGAATCCGAAGTCACCCGAGCAGAAGAAGACTTGCAGTCGTCGAGGGTGACCGCCGGTAGAACAGATAGCGTTTATAGCGACTTCGGCGCTCTGGGACTTCCGTTAACTTGCGCGGGTAGATCAGAATTCAATCGACAGCCCTGCACGGAGTTCTCAATTGCTGCACTATGGTTGGCACGGTGATGCCATTCAGAAAGAATATTTCGCATGCGAAGCTTCCACCTAAACATAGGATCGTAAGCCGGTGAGTCCGAGCTCAGTTCGTTGGGGTCGCAGGCTGATTTTGTTCATGAAATTGGAAACTGTAAGGTCTGTCGCACGGCATCTCGAGGATAATCGACGAAGATAGAACCTGGAAGACATCAGATAGTGCTTAAATATACATGTCACGGTCGATTCCGGTGATCCCGAGTTCAGGTCAACAATACCATCAGGATTCGATCAGAAACATGGTATAATTGTCGAGTACCACCGCTCCCCAAGAGGAAACCAGACGATGGTTCAGCCAGGAGAGGTCACCATGCGTGACACTGGGTGACGTTCAGAAAGTAAGTCAAGTCGCAGATATCATGGGCAATAAGGTTCGTCTAACAGGTTCCGAATGGTAGTCGTAAACCCTGAAGATTCAACAATAACGTGAATATAATTATTAAGGCTCAACAGTATATAAGTGACTACAGTTCTCCTACTTTTTCCAACCCCTCACAACAGTCAAACATGGTTCAGAACGCTAGCGAGGGCTCTATTACAAGCGACTCTCATTCCTCTCCTATTCAACATCGACCAAGGAATTACCAGAAATTCCCCGGTGCCCAGTATATTCTTCCCTCTGATGAGGAAGAGAAAGCGAGGTAGGAACATCATTTCGCCGTATGCACGATTTACTGACGCCCACACAGACTCGAATTGCAGCACCGCGTGCTGCAACGAGCAATTAGCTCCCGTTTAATCATTCCCCCGTTATCTCTGCAATCTGGAGACAAAGTTCTCGACTGCGGCACTGGGTCAGGTAAGAAACTAATACCCTCGTACCAGGCACGACACTTATACTCTGGAATCCAGGAATATGGCTGACCGACCTATCCAAGCAAGTCCCATCCGATGTCTCTCTCTTCGGCATCGACATCGAGCCGCGACTCTTCCCGACGTCAGAGCTTGCGAACATGCAATTCTCCGTCGGAACAACCACACAACTGCCTACCGACTGGAGTAACACCTTCCGACTCGTCAACCAAAGGCTCCTCATCGCAGCACTGAGCGCAAATGAGTGGCCTACTGTCCTCTCCGAGATAAAGCGTGTGCTCATTCCAGGCGGATGGGTACAACTTCTGGAGGCGAAGCGGTGGGGTACGGAGAAGGGCGAGTTGAGTGTCAAGCATCGCAAGTTGCTCGAGGAGCTGTTCGCCTCGAGGAATCTTCTCATCGACTGCTCGGTACAGCTGCCGCATCTATTGAAGGAAGCTGGTTTCGAGAATGTGCACGTCGAGGAGTACAAGCTTCCTGCGGGTAGCTGGGCGGGTAAGGACGGAGAGGAGACTCGAGACAATTTCATCAATGTATTCCGCGGCATGAAGACACCGATCCTGAACGCAGGCGGTTTTGGGTATGTTGACTCTGAGGAAGGGTACGAGGAATGGATGAAGGACATGTCCAAGGAATGGGATGTCATGGAAGACACCACGGTTGACATTTGTGTTTTCTATGCACAGAAATCTGCGTAGAGATAGCACAGTGTAAGGTGTTTGAGGTTTTTTCTCGGTGCTATAGTTCATCTGGCATTAGCACGTCGAACTTGAATAGTATAAGATTTGAATTGGCAGGAAGATCTGTCCCTCCTTTCGAGTGTACGATCTACCAGATACGTCTATGGTGAAATTGCTTCCTTAGATGAATAGCATGCGTGACGGCACTCACCAGACTATTGCCCTGGGTCGGAGGTGATAATACCACGCGAGACATGCACCGACCATTCAGTCCGCCGTCATCTCTGATATAAATCCACAGGGACTACGAACGGCCAACATGTGATACTCCAAGCCTGCCAGACTTGCATGGTAAAGAGCACGCAGGGAGCAGTTGTGGTTCATTGAAGCCATGAGATGTCCATCTCTGGGTCTTTTGCCGACCACAACCACGTTCTGTAGGAGTATGCACCGCCTATCATATGTACTCGGCAACTGGCTATCCGGTCGAATGAGAGTGTGACATGGATTTGGGATGATTCATGAAGCCTATGAGCAGTAGCACCCTCCGGCAGGCAAATCGCGTGATCGCCATCGCACTCACAAAGGTGGACAAGTTAAACTTGCAAGGGCGATATTGGCTCTGGGCCCCATATCGCAGTTCATGGTAGACAGGAACTTAAAGCTATGACAACATCTGGCGCAGATCCATAGCCTTGCTAGCACCTACAATTCAAACAAGCCAGTTCATACCGGATCACTGCAGAATTAAAGCTCACTTAATACACCTGAAGACGTCGAGATGATCTCAATGGAAGCAAAACAGACCACACGAAGATTCACGCTCCTCGTCAGTACACCGCAAGAGTCATTAATGTGAGCACGGATGCGCATGCCTTTAAGCGTCTTACTGGTACCTCATACGCGCCGATGACATGCATCCTTCCATTGAGCATCAATTCTCAATACCCACCCAGGGCGACGAGACAATACATGTGAACATCTGGTCGGACTCCAACCAGGGATCACTGAAGAAGGGCCATGCTGCCTGCGAGTACGTCCCGTCCGTATATGGTTGGAAATATAATGTAAAATCACATCGCATAGCCAAGGGAACATGTAGAAACTGTACAACGCAGATCTCAGCCGTGTACGACACAACGACTAATAGTATTATTATGTACCTGTACAACGCAGATCTAGGTACACATTAACACATGTTAAATGGTGAATAGTTATGTTAGACATACCTCAGCCGTGTA
>KV425684.1:0-43722 GCA_001632425.1 Neolentinus lepideus HHB14362 ss-1 | reverse complement strand
CAGCCCGGGGCATTAATACATTACGCTTAAAACATTACTGGGTATTGCATAAGGGTTTGTTAAAATATTAGACATGTAATACATTATTATTACAGAACCGGCTGTCCATGTCACTCATGGAATAGCACTGGTCTTCGCGCACTGCTGGGTATAGCGTCTTGAGCGCTGTGATGAACTCCTCGTATGTCTTGGCTGCATCCTCGTATTCTGGCAACCCTTTCCACATCTCCTCTTCGTGCATTGGCACATATTTGACGGTGGTGCGCTTCTTGTCTGCTTCGTTCATGATGAGGGTGGGGTGCACTTTGAAGAGATCCTCTAGATCCTCCAAGTAGCATAGTAGCGATCGCAGGTTTTTGGGATCGAATACGGGTGCTGCCTTGTCGCGACACGATGGGGAAGCTTTGACATCGGCCATTGTGTTTATCTCGGGGATGGGTTCTGGAGTGGAAGGTGGAAGGACTGGTTGTTCGTTGATAGGGGAGACGGGTGGAGGTGAAGCAGTTTGTGAAGGAGGTGCAGATAGTGCAGCTATGCGAGCTGATCAGCGCCTTGGAAATAGCAAAGCCAGGGGTACCTCCTCGGAGGATTCTGAGTCGCTGTGAGGGATGTCGGATGGCGTTTGGGCGAAATGACCCGGGTAGAGACGATTGGCGATAGCTACCGCTGCGTCATAAACTTCTTTGATCGCTTCGCTATTGATGCGCTGATACGCACAGACACACGACGAAACCCGCGGAAAAGAGACCTAAAGTGTAGACACAACCACAAAGCAAACACCAAATCCCTTGGTGTCAGATGGCTGCGAGGCCCGGGGTAGCGAAGGGTAATATAGTTCGGAGGGGATGGGTGGAGGTGAGACGTATAGGTGGGGCTAAAGGAAGGTTGGCGCCAAGTCGCTACTCGGTGGCAGTCTGTAGGGTGAGGGCGACGCTATGCGCTATGTAGCGCTATATGCACGGCGCGGTATGGGCGCTGTATGATAGTCCTCCTGTTCGGCGCTATGCGGTCTTCGACGCTCTATAGTGGAGCGCTGCTGGTAGTCGCTATCTCTAACTCGGACGTATATCGACTCTGATTAGCACTACGCTACAGCGCGCGGGGCTGTCTAGGAGGTCCTGGCTTATAAGGAATTGCTTATGAACAGCGACGCTACGCTGGTGTACTCTGTCACTATCTCTGGGTGAAGTCAGAGGTACGCAAGAGTACCTAAATGCGAGTCGCAAGATGGACTTAAAAGAAACTCTGACACGAGACTGAAATCTGAAGAGTGTGGTGAAGATAACTTGTTGTACAAACAGTAGAGTAATGGCTTAAATACAAGAGAGCGACTGCTCTATGTCCGATCCTATCTACCTACTACCGTGAGTTGTGCCTCTGCTCAGCCTCACATCCATACAACTTGTACTGCCTTGCTCCTAATCCGCATGCGCTCTTCGACCAGTACCCTGCGTGACCAACTCTAGCACACACGCCGTTCCACAGATGGGAGCCAGTCGGGTGCATCTTGACTTTGCATTAGAGCGCGCCTCTTTGATAATCTGGGGGTGGGCTATGCTGCCGATGCTAGCGCGATGCTGCCGAAAGAGGGATAAAGGGTGGGGCCATTCTGTGGTATGGCGGTGTCATGATAGCCATAGTCACGCCATGTGTCGATGCGCACTGCACGCATAAGGAAAGTCGCGCCAATAGAACTAGCGCTGATCTGAAGCAACGGCGGGCTGTACGCTATATGGAAAGGCGCCCTGAGACACCGCCTCAGTTCGGACTGCAGTAACAACGCCGGACGATGCATGCCGAGATGCTGATGACTCGACTGAATGACGTTCGGCTGACCAAGCTACCGAGAAGCCATCCTAAGTACACCGAAGAGCCGAGAGCCTTGTCGCTGGTGCGTAGGGTCACTAGAGCGCAGAGTACCGACAGTGCACTATTGAGTCGCTAAGTCGCCGTTCCCACGAAGCGCGCGGAATTGCCCTAAATCACATTTTCTGGGGTCAGAAGCCAATGGGGCCTATCACCGCCTCTGCCAAACCCACTGGGGTGACCACTTGAGCAAGGATCCATCCACGCTGGGCCATAGTGCAGCGGTGATTGGGCACAAAACTCCAAGGAATCTTTCGAAAGTCAAATACTACCCAGCCACGCAGCTAGTGTATCTGGTCCTGGATGCACAGTTGCTTGACTGCTGGAGACTGTATTTCAGAACCGTCAATTTGTTCAAGTACTTTGAAGGTCTGAAGTCCAAGAATGAGCTGCCAGAGTTCGAAGATCTTGAGAAAGCTGCGCATGCACTCCATTGGCAGTATACATCTTACTGTGCCTATGAGTGTGCAATGAAAGGGCAATACAGCGGAAACACCATCACTCATGGCCAAATATGGACCCCTGATCCCGATTCAGCTCCCGGAGAAGCCGACAATCTCACCAAGGGAGCCAAACCTAAGGCAAAGACTCAATCTCGGAGCAAAAAGGGAAAGGCTACAGCAGAAATCAAAGGGGATCTAGTACTTGCTGCCTCAATTCGCTTTTTGATCAACTCAATGGTTTCATGAGAGACAGCATATGCCATAGCAGATGGTGATGGTGGACATGCATATGAATGTCTCAAGATGATGTTAGTGACATTCGCTGGCTCAACACATTCAAAATACACTACATACCTCATGGAAACCATTGTGAATCTCGAGCTAGAGTCAAGCCCCAGCATGCGAGAGGCTATCCTGAACAACTGGCTCGTTAATGTAGTTGGAAGGGAGGGGCACTGGATTGAGGGGGACTTGATGCAAGAGCATTTCAATCTGAACATTGAAGACATTGTCAGGTGCAAGGATATTGACTTTGATGATAACTTCATGAAAGATGTTATCTCTTGAAACCTTCATCACCTGACAAGGCTAAAGGCTGAGGCAGAGATCAGTGTTGGCCTTCAACCGAAGTCAAGCACTCATACATCACCCAAGACCCGGACAGAGATTTGGGAGCTACTACGTATCTACAAAGATACACACCTTCATTCATTCTGAGTGGGTCGCTCTTATGGCAAATGCAATGTCGATGACTATGGACATGGACATCAACAGTTGCTCAAAAGACTGAACAAATGGAAGAACAACACACTTACAGACCGTGATCTGCTGCACCGAGCATTGTTGTCCTCTGGCCTGCAATTCACACAGGATGTCAATGAAGCTGATGAAGACTTGGATGACATGGAGCATGAGAGTGATACAGAGGTAGCTCCAGACATCAGTTATGGCTTGAAACATGTTGTGGATGGTGAGTTGAGGATTCTGGCAGGTCATTTCGAGGTTGATACTGAAGATGAAGATTAATATGATTAAGCCTATATACATGGTTCATTCTCTTTTCCCTGTCATGGAAACCAGCTATCAAATACTGGATGGTAAACAGATCAGTCTGACATATCTTTTTATGAGGTTTCCATCCTGCAACCTGATCCTGGTCTGAAGTAGATGCCTTTCTCTTGTGGTTTGGGTCATTCCCATAATCTCCCATGATGTTAGCCTGCCAGGTAAAGCACATCACAGTGAATGGGGTCTGATTGGCAGCTACTGTTGCAGGCATGCCATAACCATTAGGCTTCCAACTGCTCAAGGGAGGAACAGAGTCTGAAGTACTCCCCACCTCACGAACTCCACTGTTGGTGTGTCCTTCACCCACAGCACTAGCTTCGTGTTGGCTGCACAACTGAGTCACAACCGTCCAAATCTAATCAAGATTTGCCAGGACGTATGGTTCATTTTTCATCAGTGTCACAAGTGTACCCTTTGCCATGAGAGTCAGCAGTCAGTCGCATATGAGTGTGATCACCTCATCAGGGAGGAATGTATCTGAAGGCACAAAGCCATACTTCCTCTCACTGGCTTGTTCCCATAGGGTATCACGAAGATCGTGGAGAGCTTCCTCAGCATGCATGAGCAATTTCTTGGAGAGAGACTGTCGAGAGCAGGGATTCACTTGATGAGTGGGAGCAATTTCTGTGGGCAGCAGTTCCGGTGAGCAGCAACTGCAGTTGCACTGAATTGGTTGTGCTGGCAGTGGACTGTTTGCACATGTTTTACAGGAACACAGTGGGTTCTCAGGGGGATTGCCATAATGATGGTTCTGTTCCTCAACCAAGCATTTGGTGCTGAGCAACATGGCCATGCCCACTGACATCTCGGAGCTGTCAGTGCTAGACATAGACTTCCCTTTCTTCTTTGTCCCTCTTGTCCCTTTCTCCGCAGCCTCAACCACGGCCAGTGCTTTCTTGAGGGAGTTTGAGCTTGTATATAGGATACCTTATGTCTGTCCTGAACTGCCTGTCCAACTTCCTGGAACCAGTCATTAGGCTCCTCCAGATCACCAATGCAGAGAACATCACAGACATCTGGGGGATTGATACCCACTCCCAACACTCATGAAGCAATGGTAATGTGAGGATTAGGACCATTATAAAGAAAATCTAGAGTCTGTTGATTATACGAGGTGTGATTCAGAGAGGTATAGATTCGTATAATGTGCTTCAAGTCCTTCTTGCCAGTGGCGAGGGCTGTATGCCATAGGTACACAGCCACATGGAAGCAAAGTGAAATGGTGTCACAATAGATGATTGTTTTGCGAGAACTGTTGAGGACCCAGCGTAGATTAGGAAAGGAGCAGCCGCCAATCCCAGACCCAAGCTCTCGGATGATTAGCTGGAGATCCGGCCGGTAGTTAGAGTGATGTATCTTATGGAATTGACCCATCTTGAAGCCGAGGAAATGACAGACACTTTTGTAAGGTCTGCCTGCCACCATTGTCACTGTGGTAGCAATCATGATGGCCTGGGGTGGAAGATGTGCATGCATGAAATGTCAGCAGCAGAGCAAACAGGGAAGCATAGATGGTGGCCATAAGCACACCAGACCCAGACACATACACAAATCGAAGGCAGGTCAATTGCACGGACTAAGGAAAGTACATCCAGTGGCACTAACTATCAAAAGTGCGAAATTGTTTGTACATATTTGTTCCTGTGGCTGAGCATCCAATACAACCAATCCTAACATGAAACCTATCTCCAGAAATGACTTCCTGAAGCCCTTGCCCCATGTTAGCATCGGATGAGGCTCATCTATGCCCAGTGTGACAACACGGTTCCAGAATGGGGCATGATTGAGCAAGTTCCCAAAGCCTTTCCCAGAGAGCTGCTCCGGAGACAGCATAAGCATGGAAATACCAGTCCGTGCCATCATCCAGAGGTTTTCTTTCCATGTTGAAGCATCATGCAGGGTCTTCGCATTAATTGCGAGTGTCTTGAGCCTGTATTTTGCTAGATTTACCGCCCACTTGCATTAGCAATAGTCTTGTATAAGGCAAATGCAAGAAAAAAACATGTACCAGTTGTTCCTCAATCCCGTTTGTGGGGCATACAATAATCATAACTGGGTCCTTTGGGAACCAGACACTGGGAAGCTTTATTGCATTGTGTGTCAAGGATATTACCATAAGCATAAACATATAAAAATATCCAGTCTTCCCATCTCCGCATGCTGCAATAGCAAATAGGTCCTTCCCGTTGATGAACACGAACACACGACGAAACCCGCTGAAAAGAGACCTAAAGGGTAGACACAACCACAAAGCAAACACCAAAGCCCTTGGTGTCAGATGGCTGTGAGGCCCGGGGTAACGAAGGGTAATAGATAGTTCGGAGGGAGTAAATGGAAGGATAGGGCCGAGACCGCAAACCACAAATGCAACGTATATGAAAAAAACCAAACGAAACTGCGATGCGAAGTGGGACGTAGAAAGATGGCAACGGAATAGCGATGGGAGGCTAAAAATAGAACACAATCGGAAAGTGACAAGGTGCGACTCGGTGTGCCTATTAGCAGTTGGCGAGATAGCGATGTAGCGACTAGCGACGTATAGCGACGTATAGCGACGTATAGCGATGATAGCGACTCGGCGCTCTTATCGTAGGCAGAGAGATAGCGACGCAGGGATCGGAGGAAGGATGCAAGATGCAGGAAGCTCAGAGATAGACGCAGGAATGAGATGGGAACACTAGATTGCGCAGGGAGGACTGACTGGGTTGCCTGTTGCCTGTCTTGTCTGCCTACAGGAGGTCCAACTAAAGTACTCTACTGGGAAAACAGATGAACCAAGAGCCATATGCTAACAAAATGAAACTACTCCTGAAACCGATCTATCTCAAACCTCAGACAGGGGAACAATCTCCGTAAGCTACAGTGTCCATACGCACAGGCCATCGCATACCGAAAGAAGCGTGGGAAAGCGCACAGCATCGCATCAAAAAGCGCTATTGCTCCAGGTGGAGGCTGCACAGGTGCCCGCAAGGCACGCACAGCCTCGGAATGTCTTGAGCTTGATAGAGACCACACTGCCGGACGCAGCTGAAGCAGTGCAACACTGCCGCACTATGCTACTTGTTGGAAGGATACCATGGCACCGCCGCTATTGTCGAGATGGGTGTGCTTGCTTATGTAATGCAGCGGAGCGCCTGCTGAACGAGATCGAAGTGTCGAGGAGTGCAGGAATAGCTAAAAAAATCAATAAAAACTCGAATATTGCTTGCGCCACCAGACCGGGAGCCCTAGCGCTATCGCACATAGCGTGGGAAATAGTGCAAAAGTGCCGAAAATGCGTTTTCTGAGCCTAGAGACACATAGGGTGTATCACCGTCCAAGCCCTGACAGACACCCTCAAGCTGATGGTCATGGGGATCAAATGGGAGAACCTGATGTAGAGTGTGGTGGCAGAGTTTGCAGCCATCTGGAGTTGAGAAAACATAATTAGACCGAGAGGTAGGTAGACTAGCACATTTTTCGGGAGAGGACATGCAGGAGACGCGTAAAGTATGCTATGTACAGATGGACGCACTCAGATGTGTCACGCTTGTTTGGCATTGTAATAAGGTCACGTGAGCTGATATCCCGAGGTCCGGTTAAACCGATGCGATTAGTCCCAGACTAATGACAATTGCAGTCAGTGCTGTGCACGGATTGAGGGATTGACGGAATACTCTTTGGTCATCGTGTTTGAGCATTGTTATGGACTTAATTAACTAATGTAGAGAATATTAAGCTATGACTTAGGTCCGTGCTTGACTTGGATAATTTGCATTACTGTACCATTTCGATCAATTTGCCGTGTCACGTGTCACGCGGCCCTCTGGCATGGCGAAATTTAGGTATTGTCACGCATCATGTAGCTACATCAGGAAAATGGCAATCTGTCTTACGGCCGGGACTTGGCTTAACCGGTCTTAAAGGTTCTTATTGTCGTCTTTTACATGTCTTTTAGGTACTTAGCACCCATTTTAAGATGAGAATAAGATCCATTAAGCCAAGTCCGGCTCTTAAAGTCTCTTAAAGCTATAAAAAGCATTGTAAGACTGCCACAAGACCATTGGCCATTTTGCTGATGTAGATGGCCAAATGAAATGTCAATGTCGGAAATTTCCGAACACCATTATAATGGATTACTAGCAGAAAGAAGGTTTAAAAAGGATTAAATTGGCATTAAATAAAAGTCTATACGGAAATTTCCGACATGTCTGGGACACTGGCGAAGTTGGGAGCCTGTCACGCGTCGTCCGGCGAGGCGGCGGGCTGGCGCACTGACTCCGGTTGTCACGCGTCATGGCCGGCGGCGAATTGATCGAAATGGTACAGTAACTGAAAATCGGAAGCTGCGTGATGCACTGTTGTATGTCACATAGAAGCTTTCGGATGGCAACCTAAGCTCCAAAAATGTTACCAATAGGATTATTAATATTAGGGCAATGTACAATGCCCTGCATCGAAAAACTGAGTGCTGGATGATTTCCCGATACATGTTGCATGCTTCCGTGACGTGACTACCACATGATCCAGCAATGATGCCATCATGACGCAGCATCGGAAATCCCTTGATGGTCGCTGTAACAGGACAGTGTCCTTTTTCTCAGCCGCCGCGAAAAAGGACACCTCGCTTGCCCGCCGTGTGTATCAGGTTGTAGCCTACGTGAGAACTTCCATGGATACTGCTGCTCAGTGCCTCACTCGCCTGTCAACATTCAATGAGTGCAACAGATTGCCGTCCGAAGATGAATTGTCAAGTTTCAGCACCGCACACGACACAAAGAGGGTCGAATTTGTTGGCATTTCCTTAAGCGTGCCTCAGTGCTCAGCTAACGTTTACGAGATCTTACCACGTTGGGTAGGCCGATCGGTTTGCAAATCGCTAGCGACGGTGACGAAGAAGATGATTTGAAGATGAGAAACATCGTCAATTATCGAGGTTAAATTTGATGGATGATGTTACATACTGGATGCTAGACCAGAAAACAACTGCCTTTCCCCGCCTCTGCAGGCCTCCTCCGATTCGAGCACGGATCATGAAAGAGGGCACCATACTATATGGAGGTGTTACTCTCTATGGACGTGTAAGTGGCTTGCTCACTATACTGTCCACTAGTAGCCACTGATCTGCTCCTTTGAGGGGGATCATCGTCGAGGAGATCTACGCCAACACTACGGGGTATATTTGCCGTGAATTGCGATGCTCGGCTAAAGCATGATCAGAGCGAATGTTATTGCCGAATCCGTTCATCTGGACACGCAACTCGTAAAATGCGGGACAGAACAGCTCTTGCTGCAAGAATCCTTCCTCTCTCACCCGATGCTAGCTGTGTATCGGATCCTTGGGACTGTCCTCGTGGCTGCGACCTGCCTAACTAACGCAGGTGCCCGGCCTCTTCGTAGATGGTCGTCGTACAACGATATCGTCGGTGCGATTAAGACTGCTATGCAGGCTTCCATACGGACCAGGTGCTTTTTTTGGGGCAAATTAACCGTTGGGCAGGCATTGAGGTTCTGACCTTTTCAGCTGGGAGCAAGGCACAGCGGCTGGTGCTATCATCGAGGTAGACGATCCCCAATACTCTGTCTTTGCGAACAAGCCCTTCGAATATAACGGTGTCCTGCCCGTGTCTGCCCTACAATTTGCTTTGAGTGCGGCGGTCCGGCAGACTGCTGATGGTCGTCTCAGCCAGAATATAAATGATGCCGAGGACGGTGCAGCACTAGACGGGGCATCGGCTGGTTCTGCAGTTCTTCTCGGTGCGCACTACCGTCTTGTCCATCTCCAGCTGAAGATCAATATACATGGAATAATAGGCTCCTTCACGCATACTGACAATGCAACCTTTTGGGCAAATTCCGCGGAGCGCGAGTTAGACTTCGTATGTATTTAGGTGCTCCGGTCTGCTTCGGTCGTATCTAATCTATGTTCGTCGACAGATCCTCAATAAAGTTCCTCGCACCTCTACAGGCGCATTCTCTCATCGCGTTGATACAAAGCAGTACTGGTAACGTTCTCTCAGTGGCATATTCATTTCGTATTCTATCTGATTTGTATGCTCGAAGGGCTGACGCAGTATACATGGGACCACCCTTCTTGGCATACTATGGAGCAGTGACAAATAACCAAACTCTCCTGCAACTTGCATACGACAACTGCCGCCTGTACCGTGACGCGCTATTACTCGATGGTCCGACAGGCCCTCTGTGGGCGCACATATACGACGACGGCAACAAGACATGGATCGATAAGGGACTATGGGGCACCGGTTAGTGTTCCTCCTATATATTCAAGCCCTGGACGTTCTTAGCTCTAGGCCAGGAAATGCTTGGGCTGCGACAGGGATGATTCGTGTTGCCGCGACTATTGACAAGTCGGGTTTCGGATCTGAAATGAAGAACCAGACGGATAATCTCGTCGCATGGGTGAAAGAGATTCTGGATGGCGAGTTTGCAGCTTTGGTACGTTTAGCGCTCTATAGATCCGCTTCTTCGTCTCCTGACTCGCCGCTCAATAACCAGACATCTGAAAACCTCGTCCCTGACTACGTCGTGGGCGGCGCCACGTTTGGCGACTGTTCCTCTTCCGCCGCGCTGTCCTCGGTCGCGTACCGTGGAGCAAAACTGTGGCCTGATGTCTTTGGCTTGAACTACACCGTCGCCGCAGACAAGATCAGGCAGGCGGTTGTCTCTGGTGTGACGGATCTCGGCCTCCTTTCCCCTGTCGTAGACCCTCTGAATTGGGGTCAAGTTGGTATACTGTCGACAGAAGGACAAGCGTTCGGCCTCATGATGTTGTCGGCGTGGAAAGACCTCCTGGGTTTTGAACCTGCCATCTAGGCAAAATATGGTCGCCGGGCCCTGAGCTCTGAAACCTATGCTATCACAGACGCTCATTATAAAATTGCCACTCCTTACCACTGCGCTCGTTACACCTGCATATATTACAGTCTATATATAAATAGTATGACCTTCATATTTATTCATGTTCATTTTCCCTGGGAGTTACCATGCACATTAGCGAAATAAGAAGGGCTTTAGCATACATTCTTATGACATTTGTAGGGGTCTCCTATGCGCTGACCTTGCAATGTTCGCAGCCATACAGATCTCAACTGCAATCACTTTCCGACTAGTACGGCAATTTAGTGAACATCTCTTCCGAGGTGCCACAACCTAGTCTAGGTCCGTTCCACGCACCACGTCCACCCACTCATCCAAATTCTCTAGTACTCTGCTCACCTTATCCCTAATATTGGTCTCCGCATCTTTGCCCAGCACAAGCCACAATGGCATCTTTTTCCCCGCTGCCTGACCCTCTCCTCTTACAACATCAACGATCGCTATGCTAGCCTTGTCCGGGTCTCCAGGCTGTTTGCCCGGAACAGTACGCCAGAACGCCAGAGTCTGTTCACGGAAAGCATCGAGAGCGGGCGAGTGATATGGCGATGTCCACGGGTATCTGTACATATTTTCTGTGCGGAAGGAGCCGGGCTCGACGATTAGGACTCCGATATTCAAGCTCTTAAGCTCGTATGCTAGCGTCTCGGCGTACGCTACACAGCTCGAGTCAGGAAGCTCAACGATCATGGGCTTGAGCGGGACGAACCGTGTACAGCGGCCTTCGACGCTGCATAAGCTCCTACGATACTGAGTCTGGCTTCTGTCACGAATTCCCATGCGCTGAAGACTTACCGAGTCCCTGTACACGGATTCACTTTATGTTAACTACTTCGACACCAGTAAATGCTTTACGCACCACGGTATCGGTTTTCCAGGCCATTCGACTACCGATGACCACAACTGTTCCAGACCCTTGTCCATGCATATGCGGGAGTACGGCCGTCGTTACTTTGGCTACACCGAAAACATTAGGCTCAAACTGCTTCCTCAACAGTTCGTCTCTGACATGATGGGATCACAAAGAGTACTGTTGCAGGCGAGACTTGCTCACCCCATCTCCTCGGCGAGCGCTGGTAATCCGATGCCCGCATTGTTGACCACGACGTCAATGCGACCCCATATCGCGACTCCATCCTCTATAGTCTTTTTGATGGATTCGAATGAGCTTGTTACATCCAGCTGTAGATAGCGCAGACGGTCTTGTGAATCTGGATACTTGGCATGAAGATCTTTGAGGTTGGTGATATTGCGCGCAGTCGCAATGACTTTATCTCCTCTAGCAAGAGCGTCTCTGACCATGCGCTTCCCGAATCCAGAGGAGGTCCCTTGGGGTTCATGAGTATAGAATATATAGTAATAAGTACTAGTCAGATGGTATAAATTTCAGTAATGTACCTGTAATAAGCCAAACCTTGATGCTGTCCTTGCTGTCCTTTACATCCATGTGGGTGAAGTCCGACTAGCTTGAAGGAGCCGTGAATTGTATGGCCCCATGTGACCCGACCTGTTATATCTGCCATTATTCCACGAAACCACAAACGACGGAAAGGTTACGAACTTATCATATATCGTAAGCACGGGTTTGCTTACCCAGAATAGGTCCGGGGACCGGGGACGGTCAACGCAAGATATATATACGATATCCCCAATGCACAACTTGAAGGATGTCACATTGCCACCAACGGCGGCTACTGCAATATTAGGGTCGCTCGGTCCAGGTAGTTCAGTTCGAAGCACGATAGAGAGACACCCGCTGCCATAGGAGAACAGGTGCTAGCTGCAGACCGGAATCATTAGTATACTATTGTCATTCTATTCCTGATTAGAGCGTATTTTTCCTGCAACAGAGATAATTGCTAAAAATAGCATGACTATTCGGTTTCCTCCGAAACTCGGCATATCGAGGAGTCATATTATATCGAGTTTCCATCCATGAAGTCGAAAGAATGGAAAACACAAGTGCTACGGGCAGGTATTTGTAGCAGACGGATACCTTTCTTTTTCTATCCGAGCTCCAAGTCTCTAAAAGACAGCTGGGCCTTGCAAATACGCGTTCTAATTCAAAGATATTTCTGAATATGAAGTCCATCTCCTTGCGTCCACTACCAGTCTCCGAGTCTCTCCGAGTCTCACTTCGTCTATCTTCTTTGGGATGTTCCACGTTCTCACTCTCGTGGGGGACTCAAGCACGATATCTGGGCCGGCTTCGGTCTGCAGAACGAGTCCGTAGCTCGCCACAATACGCAACCAACAAGACGGTACATAGACGACAGCTGCCAGTGGGCAATATCTTATCCGTCACCTCTTCTTGGTAATGCAGGACATGTACGGACTCCGGAGGGCTCCTAATTTGGTTGTATGCTCTGGACAGCACAACTGTGCTAGGCAGTTATGCTCCCGTCGCGTATAAATACACTAGATTCGCAGACGTTCCGCGCCCACCAGGCTGAAAGCATCGAAGAAAGCTCCCCGCCTGCAAGCATTCACAATCCCTACATACGGTATGTGTTCTTTTGCTCCCTTCTGGAGGCCAATATTGAGGACACAACGGGGTAGGGTCAAGTGACGTTCCAAATAGCTTGCTCTTGGAGATCGACCGCTGTGAAGCAATGTGTATCCGATAACTTATGCACAAGGGAGGTGTTCTTTCCATGCTGTCGGCAAAAGAGTACGTGTTTGCCCGCAGCAGGATTAGAGCAGGAGGCATGCGAGCGATCGTCGATCAATATTGGTGTCCCTGAGTGATTCCCCCAGTAATGTTCCCGGTCCTTCTCTGTGTCCGACTGGATCTCGTGATGGCAATATTGGTTCCATGCGACGCACCGCGGAGTCAGATACCTGTATTGGCCAAATGGTCTGTACCGAACTCTCTCGCATCGTGAGTGAAGTAGTTGTCACTGTTTCAGCTGCATTGCCAGGGAACGAACACTAGTCCAAAGTTGTGGGCAATCATGGTCGCGGCGTGTCGAGAACAACGTGCAGGGATTTACGTCTCCATCAACGCAAGCGTGGAGCTGTTTGCAGAGAAGTATAAAGAGAGCCGGACAAGAGTGTCCTAATCTCACCAACGAAAACATTGGGAACATTCAACTGTTTGTCATGAAGTTGTCTCGCGCTTTTACGGTGGCCCTGAGCCTGTTGCCCGCCTTCCTCCCTGCAGCGCAGGCTGTAAACAGCTGGTCTGGTGCTAATAGTATGTAGTCCGCGTTCTCATTGTTCTTGACTGATTATTCTGCGCGTAGATTACTATGTGCACACTTTGCCAACCGATCAGCAAGAGCAGCTCTTTCAAGCCATGAGCGATGCCGGCATGAAGGTATATTCTTGGATTGCCACATCTTACTGATATTATTCTCAAGCTATTTATTTAGGTTCTGCGCACCTGGGTCACCGGACTCGGCAGCGGCCAGAAGAACTCAGCTAATAAGGGTGTTAATGATCTTGAACATGCAGGTCTCGGGAATTACGACGACACTGTTCTGAATCTCCTCGACCAGACCATGTTGATTGCCCATAATTATGGTTTGTGGCGGTCTCCTAACCTGGAAGTAATAAGTGCACTGACTTCTTTGGTGGTCTAGGTGTCAAACTCCTGATCGGAATGTATGATGGTAAAGTTCTTATTCTGAACTCTAATGTCTTAAACTCATAACTGCGATGAAGTGAATACTCTCCAGTCCAAGGATGTATACTTCAGAACAGCCGGTAGCGTGGATGGCTTCTACACCAATCCGAGTACGTACTCGAGCACTGAATGATGCCGAACAGATTTTAACAAATTAATAGCTACTCTCGAGGCTTTCAACAACCGCATTACTCACATACTCAACACCCACAAGCACCAGACGTTGGGCAAACCCTGGTCCGAGCTCGGCGAATACATCTTTGGCTTTGAGGCTCAGAATGAACCCATGATCTTTGACCAGAGTGCGTGTGTATCTCTGACTTTGACTGTGTATCTCTGATTTTGACACTGCTACACTGACCACTATGTCTATTCCGACGCGATCTCAATGTTAGACTTCTATCACTCGCATCTGAGCTGGATTTGCGATACTGCCAAACAGATTCGTGGCAACGTTGGTAACAAGGACATGCTCATCTTCACTGGAGGCGGTTCCGGCAAGGCCAGCGTTCAGTCGACATTTTTTAGCTCGGACTGCGCCATCGACGTAGTCGCTATCCACGACTACAACGAGTGAGTGAATATTCACGCTCAACCCATGAAAATCTAACCATACGTAATCTATATTAGTGATTTCGATAGTTTCATGCCCAGCGCCGTCTCTCAAGCCAAGGCGGCCGGCAAGAAGCTTATCGTGGAGGAATGGGGCTCTCTCTTCAGCTCAAGTGATAGCTCTCGGAAAGCGAATTTGCAGGGCAACGTCGCGAAGATCAACAAATACGGCGTTCCTTGGCTGTACTGGGAGCTCATCACCAACGGGGACCCCCACCAGGTATGATAGATTATTTGTCATCAAGTGGATGATTCTTCTGACATAGCATTATCTGTTTACAGGGCCAGGACTACGAGGTATGCTAGCATCCGTGTGTTCGTATAAGATAGCATGTGCTGACATTCTTCCAGATCCAAGTTTATGGAACTGACTGGCAAACGCTCGAGTCCTATGCGAAGTCCACGTCTGGTGTGACGGCTGCATTTGATTTCTCTGCTGCTTTAGCCAGATAAAACATCTCACTCCAGATGTCACCAGCAGCGCGGGTTGATTCGCAAACATGTACGGGCTCACGATTCGTCATATGTCTGTCTTTACATGGTCTATTTATTATGTCTACTCTGCGCTTTTCATTAATTCCTTATTTATTTCGTACAAGTACTCGCAACTCGTAGATGGGCCCTCGTTTTTGCACCACCTCGTACGACGTTCTGAGTTTGTACACGCCATACCTGTTTGTACCCACTGTCCTTACAAAATGTTATATTTGCACTGTGCCTTACGACGTGCTGAGTGAGGGCTGTTGACCGTGTCGTTACAGAGAGCTAACTACACCTGAAATGTATGATCTTGACGTCGGCGAACAGCACCACGGTGTTCGGGTTATCAGATAATTGCGGATATCATGAACGTTCACGAAAGTCACAACGTGAACCAACCAGCACTGGGCCTGGACCACCCTTCCCCGAGTGGGCACGAGCAGACGAAGCAGAGGAGGAAAAGGAGATACAGCATTAAAGCCGTACTGCATTTACAACTATATGTTGTCGATATAGGTAAGGAAGTATTAATGCATTGTAGTAAATACGGTAGCTGTCCATCTGGTCTCGTCCCTATAATATTCTTCGTGAGTGATCTTTCAAGCAACGTAGACACCCTAACGAAGCGCGGTAATGTCGGCAACATCAGCAGCAGCTCCTTCGGTACCTGCAGGGTTAATCTTGCGGCCAACATGCGCACCCAGAACACCGCTCTCGCCCAAATTCAGAGCTCCTGCAGTCCTTAGGTACCCAAGATGTCGATATCGCATCCACCGTGATGAACCAACAGCGTAAGTCCTTCAACCAGAGAAAGTTACAGACACTGCATGCATATTTGATCTTCTCATTCGTCTGCGGCATTTGATTGGTTCCCGGGTCTGCGAAGGATGTGGTTGAACTTTACGTAACTCCGCCAAACAGAAACTCGGCACAGCCTTCTTACTGCGATAGTGTATCGACACTGAGCGCTGAGCGTTCAAAGACTTGACTAAACGTGTGTACTGGACTGGTTTCTGGAATCTGAACTGCTTGCTAGCTGGCACTGTCATCATGTTCACGTCGTCTTTGCGCTGCCTACTAGTCCTGGCCATATCAAGCATCGCGTCCGCGTCTTTATACCCTACCCAGCCATTGGCGGACACAATCTACAGTGCTGGTCACACCGCGTCTATCACTTGGATCGACGATGGCTTGAAGCCCCACATCAGCAATTTGGGCAACATTAGCCTGGATTTGTATGGGTACAACGGTCGACGCGACGTGAGTCCCCAGGTTGAAATCACCTGCTGCTTTCAATAATGACCATTGGACCAGCAATATCTCATTACACTTGCGGAAGGAATCCTTCCCTCGAGTAGGTCTTGCAAAGTGTACATCCCCTCAAACCTCGGCAGCAATCATTCAGCCTTGTATATACTTCTTGTTTATGTATTCTTCGTCTGGTACTGAAGAACTCGACAGCACGCTGCGATTTATAAGCAAGGATCCCGTTCTCACCATCTATACCGCTAATTTTGCTATCCGGCCCTTTTCCTCTAATACGCTGAGTAACTCTACGGCAATAGAGCCATCACCTACTACGCAAGCCCCGGTAGACCCAGCGCCAAGCAACGACATGCAACCCTTCTTCCTAACCCTGGTAATGCCCAACTCGACAGTGGTCTCCGAGCTCCCGCTCCGACCCTCCCCCACGCCTGTCACGACTTATTACGCCGGGGAAGAACACTATAACTCGTCTCCCGGACCTGGCCAATTTCAGCCCAAGAATAAGCCGTACAGTGCAAGTCTGAGCCGATCCGCCGTGGTCGATCTGGAAAAGCTGAAGTTTCGCATTATCTTCATCCTCTGGCCGGCTCTGATGGGTATCACGATGTCCATATGATCTCATGCATGACACGAGTGTAACGATTCAGTTTTGTAGTAAATATTGGTATTGTATCCCTAGTCTCATTTCTACTTCATCGCAATATATTTCGTAACCCAACCATGAATGCGATTGCACTAAACGTTTGGAAGCAAGACATAAAATACAGATGAGTAATAATAACGATGTGCAGTCTCACGACACCGCCGATCCAGATAACTAACAAGAAAATAAGGTAATCAAATTCATCCAAGTATTTCACCTGCGTGCCCTGCGGTCACGAAGTGTTGCAACAACTCCTAAATCACATGTAAGCAGAATGCAATGAGAAGTGATGAGAAGACCATACCTCCTTGCTCTTGAGCAGCGCATCACAACGTTGGGCCACATCATCCACGGCCCATTTACACATGTACACGAGATCTTCTTCAGAGGCATCAACGAAGCCATCATCCTTCGCCTCCTCCTCCTCATCTTCCGTAAGTTGTTCTTCGTCCTCATCCTCGTCTTCGTCTTCTTCTGAACTTACCCACTCGTCATCATCCGGGACCCACTCTCCATCATTATCCTCGTCATCCCACTCCACCTCTGGCACCTTATCATTGATCTCGGCTTTTTGAACCTCCCCATTCGCGACTGCCTCTCCAACGTTCTTCAACGTATTCTCCAAGATCTCCTTCTCCCGCATCCAGCTCACCCTCACTTCTTCGTTCTCCCTCTCCAACTCTTCACACCTCACTTCCAGCCGCGTAATCTCTGCGCCGCGCTCCTCCCACTCCGCCGCACGCTTCGTCACACCCTCAGATTGAATGCGTCTTTGGGTCTCCTCAAGCAGTCTGACTTGGGCGGCATATCGGTGCAGCTCCGTCTGTAGCTTCTGGACGCGCACTTCATACGTGCCTCTCACCGCCTTCAGCCCGGTCTCAACTTGCGACTCGAGGAGCCCGACGCGTGCTTTCATCTCTACATTCTCAGCCTGCATAGCTGATGCGAATTCAGACGCCTTGCCGTACTGCTCGCGGAACAGGTCGCGCTGGCTCTCAAGATCGCGCTTCGTCTCGAACCACTTCGCCTCCTTCTCCACCGCCTCGTTGACCTTGCGTTTCCATTCGTCTACTTGCTGCTGTAGCACCTGCTCATGCTCCGTTCTGGCTTTCGCTTTTTCGTCAACCTCCGATCTCCATGCCTCCAGTAAGTCCGTATGCGCTTGGGTCAGTTGTCTCTTTGCTTCCTCAAGCCGCTGACTCTCTGTTTTTCTGATGAGCTCAGCGTCGCGTCTCGCCGCTTTCAGCTCATTCTCCAGTCGAATGATATCTTGCGACTTCTTGCTCAAGAGCTTAACCGCGGAATCCAACTGTTGCCTAAGATCCTGCAGAGAAGGATCGATTAACGATCAAATAAGGAACGCAGAGCGAAGAGAAGATTGTATAAGAATTGCATGTACCTCGTCTTGACTTTGACTATTAACGATTGAAGAAGCGCGATCACTCCTGAGGGTTGGAGGCACTTCTTCTGTTTCCTCTTGCGGCGTAGAGGATGTAATACCAACATCCAGAGTGTTATCCTTCACAACGGGCATTAACGCCTCAGGCTCAGCGAGAGACGCGTCAAACTGATTCGGCAGACTGTTCGAATCTGCATCAGCCACAACCCCGCTCGAATAATCCACATACGCGCTCTCCATCTCCTCAAAAATGGCCTGGTGATCCGATCCGTCCCTAGGACTCAGAGGGGTCTGAACAGCAGAGTTACTCGCTATAATATCGCTCAACCGCCGTTTTCGTTTCATCCTCCCGATAATGTTGGGATCTTGAGATGGGAATAGAGACCTAGACTTGCGCCGGAGTACGTCCTGACTCAGCTGGCTCGAGATCGCCTCCCGACTGCAACCCTTCTCAGGGGAGCTGAACTGGTCAATGGATTCATCATCTCCTCCTTCCGCTCCTGCATTCGCCATGTTTTCGAGATGTTTGAAGTTAGATGGAGTCATGGCAGGGATAGGTTTGAGTGGGCGCTTGCCAGGTGTTTTCTTACTGCTCCGCGGGGAGACGGGAGATGAAAGGCTACCGTAGACTCGAGTAACCTTGGTACGGGGAGTGAGCGGAGTACTTGGCTCTATGTGAGCATTGTTTTTTGGAGACGGCGTATCTGGTCTGTTTGTCGGAGGTGTGGGTTGTGTTTCTGGGACTAACCCAGAAGAGTCCCGAGGAGTGGCCCCCTTGCTCAAGAACTTCCGTCCTTCATCCCCGTCGGCGTCTGAATGCATCTGTTCCTCGTACCCGAATTGGTACGCAAGATCATCATCATTAGGTGCCAGGTCAATGTTGTTGTCGTGGGCGGGCGAGTGTCGAGACAGCGACGGGGGAGTGGGGGTTCTGGTAGGGAACACAACCTGGCTGATCACTTGGCTCTCTTCCTCCTCTTCTTCCCTCAGCGCGATGCGATCAATCTCCGTTAACTTGTCTTTGGCTTTGCCCTTGCGCGAGGACGTGGGTGCAGGTGAAGGGTTGCGATCTCGTTTGGCTAACGAAGGGGGCAGAACCCTTCTCGCTTTAGCGGGATTCTTGGGTATGAGGTCGTCTTCTGATTCTGTCTCAGAACCAGGACCTCTAGTTCGGGGTGTCGACGGAACCTTCGAAGCCACTGCCTTGCCTTTGCCAACTTGTTTCTTCTTCGCGCCGCGCGGTGGGCCCACTTTCGTCACAACGGGAATCTCAACAGAGACTCGATTAGCTTTCTCCTTCCCTTTCGATCGCGGCCGACCCGGTTCATTCGAGTAGTCGGTATTCCAAGTGTCTTGTTCCTCCACCTCTTCTTTGACTCTGCCATCAGCATGTCTCTTCTTCCGAGGTTCTTCCTCTTCCTCATCAGACTCGGATTCTTCATATGTTTTTCTGCGTTTTCGAGGAGGCTTGGGCTCGAAGTCGTCGGAATCGGTTTCCTGCAATCGGTATCTGGAGTTACGTTTTACAGAGCTAGGCAGACTCCTTTTATTCGATCGCGCTGGAGAGTCGGCGTGCGGGGGCAGAGAGTCCGTGTTGGATGAGCGTGTAACCCTCCTGGTAGTAGTTGAAGCGGTAGATCCTCGATTTGATCCTTTGGCAACTATTGTGGTACGCGTTTTGGCTTCCCAGCAGCCCTTTATCAGCTTGCCACAGGACCACAAAGTATACGAACTCACCTGTCTTAGTCTTCTCTCCATCCTTGCCCTTCCTCTTTCGCGCCTTTTTCCGTTTCCATTCCTCCACCAGGTCGTCTGTACAGTCATGTTTCGGAACCCAACTGTCCGCCCAAGGCTGGCCAGTCTCAGGGTTGATCCCAGCCCACTTGACACGGTAGCGCCTGCCCTGCTCACCGGTAATCTCGATTACCTCCCAGAGGGTCTTATCGTCATCCTCTTGTGAAACAAACTGCGTCTCGAAGTCGGATATCTGCGTCGACGGTCCCGCCTCGTTGTCCGACATGGTTGTCGCCGTAACCGTCGGAAACAGTGTCCTTGTTTGTGTTGTATTAATGCGCGTTATCGCGGACTCGGTCTGGAATCGGTGATATTTGTCTGTGCTTGCCACTTCCGCCACATCCTTCCAAAATATCATCAAACATGACTCCGTCCTAACTGAACTGCCTTCATAATCAGTACAAACGGCACAATAGGCCATATCATACGAAGACTTTTCAGAAGGATGGGTCTTTTCATACAAAATCAGTTCACGCACAGGAAAAACAGCTTGCATAAGCACATCGAATCCATTGTGTTTATTGTATATCGCAAGCATCCGCTCACCATCGTTACTAATTATAACAAAGGATGGCTCTCCGTCAAGAATCTTTTCTGTTACTGAGCGCTAGGTGATGCGCTATCGCATCCGACCGGGACACTAGGGAAGTGCCGTGGACAGACGCACCTCGGCTATCTCTCCTTCGGCCCTTGTCCTCAGCTCAAGATGGGCGATGATCGCAATAGCAAAGTCTGGCTCATCACAGGTGCGTTGTTGAGTGCTGTATCGCCATATTTGTCTGGTACTAAGACTAGCGCACTACCAGGAACTAGTTCTGGCTTCGGGAAACGCATGGTCCGAGATGCTCTAGCGAGAGGAGACAGAGTGATCGCGACTGCTCGCAATGTTACGAATCTAGAAGACCTCGACGCTAAATATCCGGATTCGCAAAACCGACTGCGTTTCCTCCTTCTGGACGTAACGAGCCCGTATGATTCCATCAAGCGGACTGTAGAGGAAGCAATCGGAATATGGGGTCGCATCGATGTCTTGGTGAACAATGCAGGTATAGGCCTACCGGGTTTCGCTGAGGAGTTGGGGTGAGTGTAATTTGTTTCTACGAAAGGATAGCTGTCGATATGTGTCTCTAGAGATGAATATCTGAGGAAGCAGTTCGAGCCCAATGTCTTTGGCGTAGCGAAAATGAACACGGCTGTGCTTCCCCATATGCATGAGCAAGGTTCCGGAACGATTGTGATTATTGGTAGTAGATCAGCTTGGAAAACTGATGTTGCGGTACGTACACTACCTAATGTCAAAGTATCAACAAGAGCTCACCCACGTATAGGGTGTAGGTAAGCCTTATGCAGGTTATCGGAGACTAGGGTAAAATTCAGACTACGATTGTCTTAGGTGCTTATGCTGCCTCCAAAGCTGCCGTACACGGTGCGCCGATAAAGACTTACCATACCGAAGTTTCCTGACACGATCTGTGCAGCTTACGCCGAGACTCTTGCACACGAGCTCAAATCCCTGAACATAGGCGTCCTAATTGTCGAGCCCGGCGCCTTCCGCACTGAGAATATCTACAACTACCCATGGACGTCCCCTTACCACTCTCCTACTTTGGATGCACTTCGCGAGCAGGCCTTGGCATATTGGCGTAACGTTCCAGGCAGGCAGCCTGGGGACCCGGACAAGGCGAGCAAGGTAATCGTAGATGTCGTGAGAGGGGAGGGCCCGGCTGCGGGGAAGGAGATGCCGTTGTGGCTTGTGCTGGGCAAGGATGCGGAGGCAAATATTAGGGATAAGGTGGGTAGGGTACTGAAAAACCTGGATGAATGGGCAGAGGTGGTGCGCGGGACAGATTTGGATTAGTGGCGCATACTGGATCCTCAGGGAAGATGGCAATGCTTTATAAAGCTTAGAATGTTCCTCAACGACTTCATTACGATGATAGCAAGTTACATTGGTAGACTATCACCCACAATGACCGTCGATCAGTCTTTCGCACGGACTCTTGCATCTCAGACGGCGAATACCATCGATGCGATCCTCCACTACCCGTTACGGGAGGACAGTGTCATTCTTCTGCAGGTGTGCCGCGAAGAATTGCGCTGCGAATGGGGTAGTTTCAGTCAGCCGGTCTTCAGTTGCTGGCCACGACACTCACACAAAGCATACGCAGAACGCTTGGGCGTCCTCGTCAAAGTGGTATGATTGAGGTACTGGATACCGAACCTATAACTGCGTTGGATAGTGTTTCCGAAGACAAGAATAACTAGACGGACTTTGCATTGAACCCGTAGTTCCACTCGGCGTTGTCAACGATCGCTAAGGCGCTAGCGTGTCAGCTCCCATAGAGTCCAAGTTATCGTTGTTGCTTACACCAAGCGAAAGCGCCCATCAACGGGATACCGTCGTTGTGAATAGACAGCAGTGCTTCACCTAGGTAAGTCATGTAGTAGTCTGTGACCCATTAAATTCAGTATAGAGCCGGGAAGGAATAACCAAGGTAACCGTGACGTACTGGTCCTTGTAACATCCTCCGTAATGAGGTATAGTTCAGTCCTGTCCACTTCGTAGGCTTCATCGAAGCCGTATTCAGAAATATACTGAAAGTGCAATAATTAACTCCCCTTCCTGGTACGTTTAGAGACCAATTACCAGCTTATTCGTAGGCCATCTCGCCTGTAGCTGCTGTAACGAGTACCTGAAATTCTGTGGCGTAGACTGCAGCCACGACGCACTATCTGGGTCCGGATTGGGCCCTGCCGACCATCCCGCATTGGAGTCGTATAGCATCAGCTGATTGCATTGAGGCCACAGCGGGTGAGACGTATTGTTGACACAGGCAGCAAGGCCGTCCAAAGGAGCGGCAAGCCACTGGTCGCGGTAATCATCGATGGCATAAAAGTCCGCAGTACCTTGGGGGGCAGCCACATTAGACGACCAGACGAATGAAGTTACCGAAACACGAGTCTTACCTTTGTTTTCGGCTATTTCTTCAGGGGTGAATCTGGGAAGGAAGGACGGCGGTAGCGTCTCCTTCATGATCGGCGGCCAGTCACCAGTTGTGTACACAGGATCGGAGAAGACGCCAATCTGGAAAGCTGCGTGGCGCTCGACGGCTTCGATATCATCGGTGGAGTTTGCGCGCCACGGAGGACCACTGGACACAGATTTAGATGTCCAGAGCCTTCATAATATCAATTGACTCACACGAAGTCGTCGTTCTTATATGCAATCTCGCCGGGCATACCCATTTCTCGGAAGGCTTTGACTGCAGCGACGTGAGCCTTGACTAATGAGCACCAGAGTAAGTCATATGGCAAGACGTATTTACGGGATATACATACCGACGTAGTAGGAGCAAATGAAAGGTGCCTGTGTAGAGTTCACGCCGATGGGAAGAGAGGTATCTGTCCTCGATATTTCAGGCACTATCGCATCAGTACGGCAGAAGGTGGACGCACTGAAGGGATATATGCCGAGCTCCGCGCAGAAAACACGAGGCTCGTTGAAAGTGTACCTATCAACTGATTAAACGCATAGTTCTTGTAGATTGAAGCCATACGGACCAGGTCGTTACTCTTCCTTTGTACGCAGCGAAAACAGTCTTAGCATAGCTAATGCAGTATGCTGTCAACCCGGAGGGCTCGCAACACAGTAAGAAACCTTACTTGACGAAGTCATCTACGATCTGGGGCCCCAAGAAACCGCCGTAGTAGGCAACCAATGCGAGAGGTGTGTCCCAATGGACTGCGAGTTGGATTTAATGAACAAGTGTGTATACATTACGCAGACAGACTCACAAAGAGTTGCAACTGGTTTGATACCCATCTCGAGATGGTAATCAATCACTAGGGAAGGAGGCCACACATCAGTATCTGCACAAGACAGTGGGAATGTGCACTCAACGGTTTGAGTAATGGTCTAAGCCAGCTTGATTGACAGGGGAGTCTGCAGCTCCGAAGGGATAGATCCGTGCCCACGAAATCCTGTAAAGTGAAACTCCGTTAGCGTCTAATTTTGTACTTACGAAAATCTACTGACGAGAATGAGTGCGCGTTGATACCTAAAGAGACCATGCGGGCCACGTCCAGTTTGTACAGATAGTATTGCAAATCCGTAATATCAGCTAAGAAATGATGTGAGCCTTTACCGAAACTGTACTGTGAAAAGGAAAAATCTAGTGCACCTGTGGACCCATCCACCATCACACCAGGTTGTCTGCTTGCCCAGTCCCAAGATGTCGGTCCTTTCCCATCTTCCTTCACGGCGCCTTCTACCTGGTACGCAGCGGTGGAGACACCGAACAAGAAACCGGACGGCAGAGTCAAGTTCGGGAAAATGTCAGCTGGCTGCGGGGCAAACCACGAGGGGTAGAGCGCTGGTGGAGGCGAAGGTAGCACGTCCGGCAGGACGGGGTCTACAGTAGTAGTGATGGGAGGCGATTGAACGGGGCCAACCTTCAAAAGAATGCCTTAGATCTTTAATTCATTTACCATATCTATGAAGGGAAATACCAAATTCCATAGGCTTTCCCAACCAGCTGGGCTGTAATCCCGAGCAACTGAACCTACCGAGGGAAGCGATGCCCCAGTCGAAGGAGCAGGAGTCGGTGGGGGAGGGGCAGGCACAACAGACGTAGCACCATTGACCAAGGTCACAGTTGCGCTGACCAGCAAACTCAGCATGAGCAATCCGCATCAGAATCCACGTACCTTTGTGCAGCGGCTGTACTGACCACTCGGAGAGCAATCAAGCTTACAAGCAACCTACCCATTGCGGATGCCGTTCTTAGGAAGACCAGAAAGAGAACTTACAGCTCTGCTGAGATCAGTCCATCCATATATCTCTGTAAGAGGATACCGTCATCGGGGTCAGGAGGCCGACGAGCGGTCCGAGCTTCATGCTCACCTAGAAGGGCCAGCGCTGACGGCAAGCGAGCGGCATTCCGAAGAATCATGCATGTCGCTGGTAAGACGGGCATCTACATCAGTGTGGTAGGTGTGCGGCGCTTCCGAGATATAGCCGGTCCGGCTTTGGGTGCTAGAACAATACGTATCAAATCACAGAATGCGAAACAGGGCCGTCGACGGGATTGTCAGAAGCGACTAGCGGTCACGACGAGGGATATCACGGCACAATTCCCGCACCTGTGGCACGGGGTCTAGCGGAAGTGATCCTACCTGACAGCTGTCCGAGGTTTCTTGTCGTTTGCAGTGAACCATGAGAAAGAGAATGAACAGCTAAGTATAACTTATGGCACGAATAACGACGAGTTAATTGTTTGTTTTGAGAACAGCACTGCATGCTGCAGAAGCTTCTCCGCTAGAATTTATAACATACCTGCAGCTGCTCTGCTCATGTCGGGCCCGAAACCTCGTTTGCGGGACATCCAGTCCGTGCAGAACATCATGACATCTAATCGATGAATGAAGTGACTGTTATACTGGAAAGCGCTGTCATGTATCGATTAGACCTGTCTTCCTTCTCCCTGAAAATAGTTTGATCTGGGTATCAATTGGTAGTCCAGTCCACATTGCAGCGTAGACACCCGACGGAAGATGCGAGAGGATGGTCCACCGGAGTCAGGAAAGTACTGGTGCATTAGGATGGTCGACGGCAGATTCGATGAACTCTCGGATCCACGATTGGACGTCAGTGGTCACCTCCGAAACATGGAGGTAACAGTTTCTCAGTTTGTTGAGTTATCCATGGATAGCCACCCACCCTTCCAATGGTGTCCTTTTTGCATAGACAGCCTGTCTTCATCCTATGCAGAACCTGGAGGAACGACAACTTGATCGGCGATCCAATCTCGGAGGCAAAGTGACATGTTGCACGTCAGCTGATAATTCAGAAAGCACCAAATCATCGTTCGGATGCAGAGGCACGACAGGTCGTCTACGAGAACTGTCAAGAAAACGCCGATATTTGAGTGATATATGGCCGTCTGGTAAACTTTACTTGGAGTTTCAACACCTTGGGTAGCAATTGATTAAGCTTCTAAGCTATTACGAAGAACTACTTACGTTCCTGATATTTCACATTCGGGCCACGCATAACCTAGAGGAACGTGATCTCAGGTTCAGGTCGATTATCCATCTTACAGCTGAAGCCATCGAGATTGAAACAAAGGAACTTCTCGTATGACCTGCAGCCGCCGAGAATATTCCTCGACAAGTTAGATGTACATGCACTAGGCCGTCAGCCACAAAATACGATACCACCAGCCCTACGACAACGGCGGTCTCGTAATCGCCTCATCACTCAACTTCGATATATCCAAAAACGCCCGCATCAGCGCCGGGACGATAAATGGCGCCCTACACTCCCTCTCCACATCGCTTATCGCCAGTTCCGCAGTTGTCCGTCTCGCCTGCTCCTCAGCCAACCTAGCTTCAGCTGCGGTCCGAAGAGCTATCTCTTGTCGGAGAGTAGCTTCGATCGCTATACACCGTACACAACACGCAAATCACATCCAAATCCGACATTCGGACGGGAAGATATAATCAGCAACGTGGAAGCAGAATGGAGGATCTGAGACGCACCGGCGATATCATTAACATCAAGCCGCTCTGACTCCAATGTAGAATGGAGCTCTGGGAGCCCGGGTGCGCCGAACTTCTTGAGCTCTTCGAGGATGACGGGAAGGCGGGCACGAGCCGCGGTTATCTGCCGACGGTTCTCCCAGAATTCGCGTGTGAGACGGGCGACCTCGCTATGCAAGGATCCGGTCGGAGGACGAGAAGAGTCAACTGGTGAGCTCGGGGAGGAGGAAGCAAGCGGATCGCTGGAATCGAGTTGTGGCACTCCGCTGGAACCCTACCATGCGAATGAAGAACGAAGAGTGAGGAGGCGACAACGGAAAGACAGAATGGGTAGGGACCTGGGACTGCGTGCCACTCAGAGTGGCACTTAAGCTGCGCAGGGCTGCAAGCGTCTGGTCGAGCTTCTGCCCATGTTCAAGTGCGTTAATGCGAGCGGGGCGTCTAACTAACTGGTCCACAAAGGGTTCTCTAGGTCGGATAAGTGAGGACGTCGGAATGATTGAGGGTGTTGGAACGGGAGTTAGCGACGGTGTAGGACCTGTTGAGGAGATTGGAGTGAATGATTGGATTGGGCTGCATGAGGATGATGGAGCACTACTCTGCAAGGCGGATTGTGGAGCACGACGGATAGGAGACGCAGATCTATCTCGCACTGCACGGGGGATGGACTCTCGCTGCTCACGGGGAAGAGGGGGTAAGTGCAAGCGGTGGCGAGCACCATGCTCAGCAGGTCTGAATGTGATTTAGCATCACGCAACATTTGGCTTTGGTCGATCCACGTACGTATGATACGATATGATTTTCACGCTGAAGAGGCAAGGGCTGTCAGACCACCCATCTCAGAGCGCCGCCCAACTGGCTCACATTGAATGCGAAGTCTTCTGGCTCTTTTCCAGTCGACCAAGTCTCGTACTTACGAGATGAACCATACTCTGCCCATTCCGCGAGGTCAATCAGTTCACGCACTCGGAGACACAATTTGAACTAAGACATGCATGACACTCGAGGAAATCACACCAGTAACATGTGACCCAATCTCCAGTAGGGTGTCGGATCCTGAATACGTTGTCCGTCTTTGGGTGCGAGAGGCCAAGAGCGGTAAAGTCTTTTCTCAAGACTCGGACGACATCCTCATCAGTACTCAGCCTGGCAGACTTCTGAGGGCTATATTTTGTAGCAACGACCAGGTCAATGAGTGACATGAGGGTCCATATATCAGAGTGAGAGCAGAACCGAGAAAGGTGAGGAGAGCAGCAGAGGTATGATTGAGCATATTAATGTGGTGTATATAGCGCCCAGCCATCACGTTCAACTGTGGCATTTTTATAGATAACATGACCATGCACGTGACTAAGACGCGCCTCGTCCTGGTGGTATGTGGCGCGCTCCTTTCTCAAAATTCTAAACCTCACCTACTGAGCCGCAACAAAGACCACATCAGATAGAGTACCAGAGCTCTGGATTGGAAGCACTACCCTGATGCGAAAGTCTTGGATAACACCAGCTCAGCTGATCTTGAAGTCTAGCATATCTAGGCAACCAGCGAAGTAGGGACCATGGATATTGCCTGATAACAAGACAGCATATCCTACCTCTCTTCATAACCATTAATGTGGAAACTCTTCGTCGGCGATTTCGATGATTACTCCAAATGACACAGTACCTCCACACCATACCAATCACGAGAATGCGTGCCCTGACGGACAGTGCAGTTCAGCAAACAGAACGTAATTATAGGATTATGCAAAAATTGTGAGCCTTGATTTACATTGATGAAACGTTATGCCTCCTTGTTCTTAGTTATACAGAAAAAAATCAATATCCAGCGCCGATAAGGTAGTCAGCCAGTCCCTCCACCACGGTGGTCGCCTCGCCCGCCTGCGTAGGAGCAACGTATTCGGCGACAATGACTGCTTGCTTGGTCTTCACGACAACACACCCATCAGCCTAAGATGACGTGGCAATCCATGCTGTCAGCCATTCGATTCTGTTGAAGAGAAGAGAAGCACAGCACTCACGGCCTTCTTGCCATAGATACTCCGATCATTGACTTGTAGCGTGAAAAACTTCTGGCCAGCGAGACGAACGCCGCTGGTCTGAGTCGCCGCCGGGTTCGAGAACGCTTTAACTATGGCACTCTGCTCCTCTGTAGAGAGCTGTATCGATGGGATGCCGCGATAAGCACGAAACCCCGCGGGTCAGTTCAGGCCATTCGCCGTGTCAGAGAGGACATACAGTGTACCCCGGTGACGCAGCCCAAACGCCGCCAGCTTGACCGAGGATAGCTGCCTTAGCGACCTTGCCCGTCCCGACCAGGTTGGAGTCGACATACGCTGTTACTCTCGACATCAGAGCGATGCGGGATGGACGGGCATCGGACCAGACGCACCTTGCCAGGACATAGTGAGTGCTCAGTCTAGTCGAAGAAGAAACGAGTCAGATGAAGGTCGTTCGTGATATTGAGAGAGGGGGTCTTTACACCTAAAACAGATCCGGCCGGAGATCGCCATCAGATATGTAAATCACCGAATGCAAGTCCATTCGAGCCTGCCCTACAAATGATCACGTGCTACTTCCAACGGCTACTTAGCTTGCTCAGCCCCTCGAATTCCGAAAGCTGTGGAATACCAAACATTATGCCTGTAGCATCGACATCTCCCTATTTACATATTATCAACTCTTGAAGTACTGCCGTCAACGACTGGATTTTTTGAACGATCGCTGAGTGATCCCAAACCTGATTCCAACACTTTGAATAATAAATCAGGATATCTACGTCAGTGCATGGTCAACAATATCACTTCCATTAATATATGAGGGGAAGATTGTCAGCTGCCTTTTTCAGTACTGTGACTGGACTGCAAGCGGAGATTCCGTTCTCATCGAACATAAAGCGTCTGTCGCACATCATGCAGTGACTAATTAGATTAATTTGCCATGTTGCCATCTTTCGTTGACTTCATTTTTCTGAGTTTCCTCGCGCCGACGCCTGTCATACGCTTATCTCATGGTCCGCGCGCCTATCACGTGCACTGTGATCTCGGTCGTTATTCTCGGACGCGCCTATATCTAGCGTGTGTACGGACTCCACGGTCTTATAACGCAAGCAGCACATGAAGTCGCGATGTGCTCCTCACGCTCCCCGTTACACTGTTCGCTGGGCAAGATAGTCGCCAGGTAGTTGCCCACCATGCCTTGGGATGTTATCAAGTTGAACGACGGCAAGTTTCCAATCCACCTTGCGAGAATTCACTGATATTAATGGGAACTGTTATGACTGCCAGGCCACATGATTCCCAGTATCGCCTTTGGGACGTGGACCTTGGGCAACGGGCAGGGCCCGATTGACCAGGTCGAGCAGGCTTTATCTGTGGGCTTCGACCATATTGGTAAGCAGAATGAAGGCTACTAATACGTTCGAGAGAACTATTCTGAGACGTTTGATCAAACAGACACCGCTCAGTCATATCGGAACGAGGCAGAAGCCGGCCAGGCATTCAAGGAGAGCGGCTTGTCTCGCTCTGATGTCTTCATTACCACGAAGTACTCCGGGACTGGCGGGCTCGACGTCGAGACATCTATTCAGAACAGTTTGGGCAACGTGGGTCTTTGGCGTACCCTCATATCCCATATACACTAATCTCAATACTTGCTGGACTTCGGTGGGATAGCTTGGCGTATCCTACGTTGATCTGTACCTCATCCACAGCCCCCGCCTGGCGTATCCTGACATTCCCACCATTTGGAGCAAAATGGAGAAGATCAAGTCCGAGGGAAAGGCAAAAAGCATCGGAGTTAGTAACTTCCAGGTCCAGCATTTGGAGACACTTCTGGCCTCTGCGAAGGTCAAACCTGCTGCCAATCAGGTAACATTGAATGGTGATCGAACTTGCTGCACTACGTATTGAAAGGAATTGCGTATAGATCTTGTTACACCCTTATGTTTACAAGACACAAGCGCCGTTACTGGAGTATTGCGCGAAGAACAACATTATTGTCGAGGCTTATAGTGCACTCATGTATGTCATGACCTCTTGATACTCCTTGACATCTCCCGCTTAAACTTGCCCATTCTAGTCCTCTGACGCATCAGCCTGGTGGCCCAGTCGACAAGCCAGTCAATGAAATTGCATCTCGTCTTTCAGCTAAGCCTGAACAAGTCCTGCTCGCTTGGGTAAAGGCCAAGGGAGCGGTTGCAGTGACGTAAGTAATCCTCAGTCTTCGCCTACCACTGTCGTACACACAACTTCCTTTGCAGAACGAGCTCCAGAAAAGAGCGACTGCAAAACTATTTAGCGGCTGGTGATCTTGGTACGAATCCTTTTCATATAAGTCTTGTTGTGTTGCTCATGTTAGATTGTGATGTTGCAGATCTTACTGAGGAAGACGTCGCTTCAATAGATGCCGCAGGAGCCGCGGGGGCCCGTTTATATGCCGCTAGGAAGACCTTCAAGATTGTGGCCGCTGCGGCTCTAGGTGTAGCTATTGTGCTCAGGGTCTGTAGCGCGTACGGCGTCGAGGTGTTCTAAGCGTTGAATTTGAGGTTGGTCTGCCGTCCTTGGACTGCTTTAGCTGGAAAAAACATGTATGTACATTAGTTATGTATGGCTATGTGGCATCATCACCGACGTTTTGGTTCCGCCGGAATTTGACTTGTTTACGAAGAGAATGTAAAGATTTCATAAGGATGGACATTTAACATGGGCTGTGACTCCTGTCGTGCATGCCTGTGCGCTACCTGGCCTTAGTGCCTGTCGGTTATCAGTGGGTCTTGGCGCAGGTACTACCGGGTGCTCCTTTGATTGATGGGTATTCTAAATTTCTAATCATGATCACTCTCAATTGGGCCATGTCAAGATACAAATACAACCGGTCTGCTGAAGCTGGCTATGGTTTTCTGATAATGCACTCGTAGCAACCATCGATATCGCTGCGGGGCGTGTCAATAATTAGTAGTTCCAGATGATAAAAGCAGCAACCCCCGAGCAAACGATTCGAAGGTATCTGCTACCAGTTCTCCAATATCATGCCGTGGTCAACAGTAGAACTTAACGATGGTAAGAGGTTTCTTACATGTGAAATATATACCAGTGTCACGATATGGACCACTTGATTAAAACAGGAACTCCCCTGCCAAATATTGCCTACGGTACCTGGCGACTTGAGGAGCCCATACAGAAAGTGAGCGACGCATTATCCGTAGGCTTCCGTCACATCGGTAGGATTGATCATCGTCATGCTGTACTCCATTCTGAGAAGATGTAGATACCGCTCAGGCCTACAGAAACGAGACCGAGACAGGGAAGGCCATCAAACAAAGCGGTATTCCTCGATCAGAACTGTTCATCACTACGAAATATACTTCACGAGATGGCTTGGACGTTGAGACTGCTATCTGGAATAGCTTGGAACGTGTACGTCTTCGGACCCACTGAGCGACGCTGTAAAATTAATTGAGTGTATTAGTTGGGCCTGGCATACGTGGACCTTTACTTGATCCACAATGTTCGCCATGCCATACCGGATATCCCTACGTGCTGGAAGAGGATGGAGAAAGTCAAAGCTGACGGCCTGGCCAAGAACATTGGCGTCAGTAATTTTCAGCTCGAACACTTACAACAGCTCGAGAGCGCCCAGATAAAGCCTGTCGTGAACCAGGCAAGTTTGAAACGACTGGATCGGAAGACATTTCTGACATTACAGTCTGCAGATCATGTTCCACCTTTATCTACGCGAAGGACTCAAGCCTACCCTCGACTACTGCGCTAAGAACGGAATTGTTGTTGAAGGTTATAGTCCTATGATGTACGTTAGTCTCCGCATCCCCAGTCAACACAATACCAACGAAAACGCACGCTCCAGACCTCTGATCCACGTACCTATCGGCAAGGAAGCGGCCATAAAAGTGGCATCGTCACACTCCGTCGGACCTGAGCAAGTATTGCTTGCATGGTCGAGAGCCAAGGGTGTGATACCAGTCACGTACGCATTCGAAACCTTTGAAGACCATGTCATCTAATTGCCTGACTCTTCCCTCAGCTCCAGTTCCAAGAAGGACCGTATGGAGGCTTACAGAGCAGCCGGTAATCTGGGTAAGAAAAGAGCTTGCCAGTGTAACAATTTCTTATTCACAATCCCCTTCTTCAGAGCTGACAGCAAAGATATCGCGGAACTCGATGCAGCTGGGGCCGAAGGCGCTGCCGCATGGCAGAAGATCTGGAATGATTACCTCGCCTCAACGAAGAGTTGATGCGTTAATAATAAATATTCAGGCTCGCACCCTTTGTGTACTGTGTACAATCGGTATATGTCCCATAGATAAGCCAAGCGAAACAGCATAACCCGTTCATGTGTCCTTCTCCGCTTCGGTAATGAAGATACCAAGTACTATACCTAATGACGCTAATCCCAAAATGACGGTCGACAAAAGGAGCCACTTCCAGCCAACAATGATTGCTCGTCCAAGGTCTTTCCACCATTGCCTCAAGCCTGCACCACCGGCTTCGCTCCTATATTCGCGGCCATCCTTCTCAAGTAGGCTCGGGTCGCTTCCGCTCTCTGAGAGATCGAAGGTGTATGTCTTCTCATATACAACATCGGTCCTTGCCTTTCGCAGAGCGGCTTGATTCTCCGCAGCGGCCTGAGCCAGCCCGAGGATGAGCGGCAGGGACGCCAGCAGGGTGAGAAGTGAGCCGAACGTGACCACATTCCCGAGGATAATCCCACCCTGTGTGCTGGCGGTGGACTCGGTCACTAAGACCCATGCTGCGAAGGGCAAACCTACAAACGCAAAAAAGCGAGTGTGTGCGTACTTCACCCACATCCGGTGTCTATGGCACGGCCATCGTGATCAATAGAACCAAGCACAAGGACGCAATGCCCCACACGCACCTGAATTCCTTCACGTTGCGCCAGGTCAGGTACCACCTCCCTCGCTTCTGCAACCACATCGACTTCCGTCTATTCCACTCCACGATAACAAACAGGCTCACGCACAGGAAGTCTATTGTACAAATAGACAATCCCCCCAACGTAAGTAAGAAGAACGGCATGAAGAAGCCGACCTTCTGCTTGTAACAACTTTCCTGGCTGAACAGCATACCTGCCTTTGCGACCATGGAGAATACAACAAATGAGACGTAGATCGCGAAGACGCTGATGAGGAGGAGGTGGCGCGTTATGGAGGATGCATCCCACTTAACACGCCGGAAGTGAATGAGAGAATATGTGGTTTGCATCCACATGTGGCAAGTTAATGGAGAGCCGACGATGAGTAGCGCGAGCTCAGCGTGCACCCGCCCGAGCTGGTTGCCATGTAGGACGGAGATGCATGTGGAGATGAGGATAGAATAGATGGTGAGCAGCTGGGCCCAGATGACGTCCGTCTTGTGTTCCGCGAGCTCGAGGAGGCACGCTGGACAGAGCCTAAGTATCACATGTGTATAAGGACCTGGAAGTATATTTACCAGTTGCAAAAGACGTGATGTATGCTGATAGTCTTGTCAACGGGCCTTTCAATCGCACGCATCAATCCCACCGTCGCACCCAAATAAGGTTCTACTTTGCTCACCAGCAACATCAGTATTCGGGCAATACCCGTACGGACAGTTGTCATCCGGGGGGTTGTTACAATATGCGGCCCAGAAATTCGTACGCTCGGCTTGGAGGGCGATACCGACACATTGTGTCAGAAATGCATTGAAGGAAGTATTGGTGGAGTATTCAGGGTTGTTGGAGTGCTCCCAAGCGTACTGGCAGGCGGTTGAGTTGAGGACATTTAGGCCCGAAGTGCCATTACTGAAGGGATCGTCCATAGTGGAGAAATGTCAAGACGCGTCGATGTGAAGACAGGAAGTCACCTCGCATGCGAGGGAGCAAGAATTTGGCGGAAGGGGAAAACGTCCGGAAGCTTGTAAATATGTTGACCTTGTCGGGCGCTTCGCTCGCTGGAGCGCCAGATCAGATGGTACATAAGCGCTGAGCGTGCACTTGCGTATCATTCGGCGATACCAGATAGACTCTTTCTCCCAGGACAACGAGGATCAGCGCTATACTGATATGTCTCCCAGGACGACGAGACAGTCGAGACCAAGATATATACGAGGCACCGCCATGGATGTCAAGTTGTCCGATCATCGAAATGCCCAACAGGAGCACGAAGTTCAATATATGCGGTACGTTCTGATACGTCCGTCAGTGACAGCGTGGACGTCGTCATCACACCTTTATATGATTTGGCGATGAAGTACAGATCTCGGTATCCAGAGACCTCGAGTGCAGCTCACGGAGGAAATACTGCGCAGTGATGTCGAAAGATGTGCATCAAGCTCTAGCCTGACTCGGAGAAGAAAAATCCAAACACGTGATGTCTCGCATTTAGGGAGTTTCCGACCATCCCTGCATTCCGATTCCCCTGAATCGGGTATCATCTCAGTATAGGGAATATGTCGCACGTGGCAAAATGATGTTGGACAGGGGCTATTTCTCTCTATTCGGCGGCCTCTCAAAGGTTCACGTGGTGAATTGATTGCTGGACAGGGGCTATCTCACCTCATTCGGATCTCCCGTCGTGGGATTAATGCATGTGTTCGAAAATCAATGGGTACCATTCGTTCGTGTACTGGTTCCTTTCAAACGAGACCTCTCTGCAGTCCTTCGTCATGCTTTTCTTCCATCTTCTGAAGCTGTTCCTTGTACTTCCTGTCCTCTCCCTGCTCCTTTGCAGGATGTGGGCATTCATTTTGCGCTTGTGCCGCTTCCAGCGCCTTGCAGCTGTTCATACCGTACTTTCCTTGCCGAAGGTGTCTATGGGTTTTCCCATTGTTGTTGGAAACAGATCTGCCCTGAAGCCCAATCTTCCCCGAGGTGGTGTGATCCGCCGTTTGCGCATGCGTGTCTCCACTTTGCGCCAGTACTCTGTTGTTGGCGGTGCACCTCTGGCATCCGATGATGACTTTGTCTCTTATGCTGGCTACATTGCCCCCGAACAATTTCATGAAGTTTTAAAGCAACACCCTTCTGCTGTCGCTCTCCTTGTGCCTTTGTCGTTTTTAGTGTATTCTTTGCCACATAAACAATTGATGTTACTTGCTTCTGCACATGGCATTCAAGTCCCCCGTAAAGCACGATGTGTTGGAGATATCGCTACCCTTTTGTCACATCATGAATGCCGATGTACGCTTAAATGGTGTGTTTTCTTGCCAGACAACAAAAGAGCACTGTCGCCTCCCCCTCTGTCATCGACCCCTATTGTCCGGCATGCTACTTATTCTGAGAGATCTCTGTCAATGCCGTTTCCTCCTGTCCCTCCTACGGTGGAGGATATGGCTGACGTGGTACAGATTTGGTGTCAGGCTACATCCCCTTCGGCTGTCATGGAGTCTCCTTGTGCTGTTTGCGGCTGATTATCCCTCAAGCGGGACCTTTCGTCCATTCCGGCTACCTCCAATCTTTTGGATGTACTCTCGGTCACCAATGGGTTTGGTGTTACAGCTAGTGAGCATTTTCGAACCACAGACCGTCATTCTGATCTTCTTGGACCAGTTATTTTTCCTTCTTTTATGAATGATAAGGACTACGACATTTGTGCACAATGTATGACCGCACTCCGTCGACATTCAGTTCCTCAGTTAGCATTGGCTAATGGTTTGTGGCTTGGTTCTATCCCTGACGAATTATCAGACCTGAATTTTGTGGAGAAACTCGTCGTGGCCCGATATTGGCATAATGTTTGTGTTGCTAAGGTTGTTAAAGGCCAAAGGAAGATGACTAGCAATGCTGTTGTATTCGCACAACCTACCCCACGGTTTTATCGGGTGCTACCTCCTCCTCGTGCTGATCTTGATGAGACACTAGCCATTTTGTTTACAGGTCCCTGCATGCCTACAAAAGAGGATTTGAAGCGAACACCATTGCTGATACGTCGAGATGTTGTACACAGAGCTTTGACTTGGCTAAAATTGAATCACATTGGTTATCTTGATTTAGAAATCTCCGTTGAGAATCTACAGTCATATTCGGCAGATGAGCCCCCGGTTGCAGTGGTATACCGTCCAGCTGATGATGGTGTAACTGGTGAGTCCTTGCCAGTGTATGATAGTAGACACGAGAACGGTGCCGTTGACGGTCCTTGTCCTTTTGCTGTGCATGGTCTATTTGGCGAACACTTGACTTCGAAGACATATGCCCAAAAAGTGGCCATTGCACTGGAACACTTACGCAGTGGATCCAAGGTACTGGCTTACGGTCATGACGACTCACCTGCATCGACCTATAACAATCCAGCTCTCTATCCAGGCATGTTTCCCTGGTTGTTCCCTTACGGCTTAGGTGGCTTTGCGAACTCGAATATGAAAAAATCCGTTCCTCATGCAACACATGTTCAGTGGTTGCTAATGTATGGTGATCGACGGTTCCAAACAGATTATTATTTTCCTTTTATTCTGTTTAATCAGCAGCAGATCAAAAACTCGTCTAAAGGGGGTTACTTACTCACAGAAAGGAAAAATTACCGGGATGTGGCAAGGAAAGTTTTAGACATTGACATGAACGCACTTGAAACATTAATTGAGCGAGGTAAGGGTGGCCTCTTAGTAAGGCCTGAGACAGATGATGAGCGTGCATGTTTCGAGCTGCTGTCATTGATTGACCATGTCGCGGGGCATGTTGATGGTTCGAATACTGTGAAGAAATATCAGAGAAACGAATGTAAATCTCTGATAATAGCTTATGGTGCACCTATGTGGTTTATTACTTTTGCTCCAGTTGACTTTAAGCATCTGATCTGCCTTTACTATTGTGGTATAAAAATTGACCTCACCACTTTTTACCCTTCTCGACCTGAATATATAGACTGTCTTCGAGAAATCAGTAAGAATCCAGTAGCCTGTGCACGGTTTTTTCATGTCATGGTTACCACTTTCATTAAAAGCGTCATTCGTCCGGATGGTACAGGGTTTTATGGGAATACGTCTGCTTACTACGGTACTGTCGAGTCCCAGGGACGATTGACACTACACCTGCACCTACTTTTGTGGATTGCGTCTGCCCTGTCCCCACAGGAAATCTGGGAACGTGTACTGGATGAAAGTTCCACATTTAGAGCAGAAATATTGGCTTATTTGGACGGGTGCCACCAAGGCCAGTTTAGCACTGGTCCTTTACATGACATTGGTGCTAGAATTAAAATGCAGAAGGAGGGTCTGTCTGAGCTGCCTGTCGGGTTCAACTCTATCAATTACAGTGTTGAAGATGACTTGAAAAGTTCGACTTGGGTCGATCCCATCACCTCATTGCCAATACCCCCTCCTGAAACCGGAGGAGAGGATGCTCTCAATGATTGGTTTAAACAAGTTTGTTCAATTACCGATGAGATTATCTATGTTTCTAACTGTCATGATTCTGCACATGGGAAGGGCTGTGTTCGTGGCAAGCCTCCATATTGTCGTGCGCGCTACCCCCGCACATTTGAACCCATTACTTATGTTGATGTCGAGACTGGTGCGATACGGTTCAAAAAGTGTGAGATCTGGATTAATACTTTTACGGTAGTTGTCTCATATATTCTACGGTGTAATACAGACGTTACCTGTCTCTTGTCTGGTACACAGGTGAAAGCAGTTGTTGCTTATGTTACGGACTATATCACTAAATCGTCTCTAAAGACTTACATGGTTTTTGAAGTTGTAAAGGCTGTTTTGGATAGTACTAATCAAACTGTACCCTGGGCGACTATGCCTCGAACAGACCAGGCTCGGCGAGTTTTAACACGCATTGTCAATCTCTTGACTGCTAAGCAAGAGCTTGGAGGACCAATGGTGTGTGCATACCTTCTCGGTCAGCCAGATCATTACACCAATCATGCGTTCAAGCCTTTTTTCTGGCAATCGTTCATCAATGAAGTCACGCTTGCCTGGCCACATGACAGTGCCAGCAATGTCTCTGATATTCTCACCAAAGACCGAGTGCATTTACAAAACTCGGGAGGTACTGTTGTTGCTCGGAGCAAAGTCCTTGACTATAAGTACCGCCCACTTGAGATGAAAGATTGGCCACCATTCGAATTTTGTCGCCATGCTGTCATTAAACCGAAGCCAAAGGCTAAACCAGATGACGAACCTGTCCACACCACAGAGAGACAAGCTGATGATGAAGTGGCTGCCACTGTTGAGGCTGTTACAGGTGATGTTGTTGTGGATGAGTTGGTTGCAGATGATGTTGTTGCGGATGAGTCAGACAGTGAGGACTTTCGTGAGGACAACAGCGTCTTTTTTAAGCCATTATCGCTTGACGACAAAGTTGATCCCAGAGTTTCTTACCGTTTACATCCTAGTCATCCCTTTTTTGGCACTCATGTTGCCTATGTCCTGTCTCAAGATGATGCTTATGTTTTAAACTTTTTGGGAGGCTCTTTGCCTCGGTTTGACTGAGGTGATCGTGAGAACTATTGCAAGACTATGTTATCTATTTTCAAACCATGGTTCACCGGCATAGAATTAAAGACTCCCAAGATCTCATGGGATACAGCCTTCTCTCAGCAGCTGGAACTCTTTCCCACTTATTATAAGGAGGTCATGAAGAACATGAACTTGTTATATGAATGTCTAGATTCCTGAGATGACTATGCTACTGCCCGACGACAAGGGCATGGGGAAGGATTAGGTATTCTAGATCCTGATGCTATATCTGCTTTGGACCTGGAAGTTGATAACAGTCATGTTATGCCTTCTTTATCAGAACAGGATATCATTAATAAACTTACCGATCCCCTTGCAATTGGAACCAGAATGGCTGCCATCAATCTACGTATGCGAATGATGGAGGATCACCTGCTATCTTCTGAGTGGGCAATTGAGAGACCTTGTGCACTCGATTCGTTTGAGCCGATCCAGACCCCCTTGTATGTTTCACAGAGATGGAATGATCTCCTGAAGACAGCAAAAGATCGTGTCATTATGGAAAAATATGTCAATGTCAATAAAGTAAAAGTGCCTCCCATGTCTATCAATGTGAAGCAACAGTATGCGGGATGGATAAATGAAGTCTCTGTTATAACATCCTCTCAGCTGACAAAAACAATTAAAACACTCGAAACCAAGAATATCGACGACTCTGCACATCCATTTGCCGCTGATCCAATCGCCCATACCATCCATCAGTTTACCCTCAACAATGGTCAACAACGAGCCTTCACTATTATAGCAAAACAAGCATTACACCGTCAAAAGGGCATGCAACCCCTTAGACTCTACCTCGGAGGAATGGGTGGCACTGGGAAATCCCAAGTGATCAAAGCATTGGTCTATTTCTTTGAAATGAGAAATGAATCACATTGGTTCAACTTCTTGGCGCCTACTGGTTCTTTGGCTTCTGTCATTCACGGGTCGACTTATCACTCTGTCTTAGGTATAAACGGTCACACAGATGATGCTGGCTATTCTTCAGAGTCAAACATGGTGAAAGTTAGGGAACACATTCTCCATGCTGATTTTATATTCATTGATGAAGTCTCCATGATTTCCTGTGAATCTAACTATGCGATCAGTGAATGGATGAATAAGGTTTTAAATGTGGATATTGAAGCATATGCAGGGCTGAATATGATTTTTGCAGGAGACTTTGCTCAATTGCCCCCTCCTGGGCCATGTCATCATCCTCTGTACTCGGATAATGTTGGAGTGGCGACTGATTCATCCATGTCACCTGCAAAGCAAAAGGCCTCTATGGGTAAAGCTGCTTGGCATCAATTCAACAGGGTGGTGATTCTGCGAGAAAACATGCGACAACTTGGTCAAAGTGAAAATGACCATAGGTTCCGTGTAGCTTTAGAAAACATGCGATACAAGGCTTGTACACGTGATGACATTGCACTGCTGCAGTCTAGAGTACCCCATTCTGGTCCAGACAGTCCATCTTTGGCCGATGCCCTGTTCCACTATATATCCATTATCACCGGTCAAAATGCAAACTGTGATACAATCAATGCATTGTCTGCTCCACGCTTTGCTGCAGATCACAATCAAGAGCTGGTTCATTTTTATTCTTCGGATACTTGGGGGGGCCAGAAGCAAACCCAGTCATTGGCAGGCTCACGGCGAGCCTCTTTACAATATGTTGATCCCATTCGGCGTACAAACACTATTAACCCTGACATTCAAAATGCGCTCTGGGAGCTGCCACCTTCCTTGTCGGACCATGCCCCTGGTGTGTTACCACTCTGCATTGGGATGCCGGTCATGCTAAAACACAATGACGCGACAGAACTTGGAGTAACAAATGGTGCTGAAGCGACGGTTGTTGGCTGGAGAGCGACCGATCTGCCTTCAGGGCACAAGGCATTAGACACATTATTTGTTAAGCTTGTGTCCCCTCCCAAACCGATTAAATTGCATAGTCTTCCTGAGAATGTCGTGCCAATCACTCGTAAAAAACGTCGGGTTACTTGTATGCTTCCAAATGATGATAAAGTGAGAATTGACCGGGAACAAGTTAGCGTGCTGTTGAACTTTGCTATGACAGACTTCTGCTCGCAAGGGCGCACCCGGGTGGCAAATGTTTGTGACCTATGCAGCTGCTCATCACACCAGTCTTATTATACCACCTTGTCCTGGAGCTCATCTTTGCAAGGTACATGTATACCTTTTGGGTTTGACCCAGGAAAAATCACAGGAGGGCTGCCCGGTTACATGCGGAAAGAATTTTGGCAACTTGAGATCTTGGACTACATCACTGAACTGGAGTACAATGGACTGTTGCCCGACGATGTAATGGGGCCTACTCGAGGTGATGTCATACATGCATTTCAGACCTGGAAGGGATATAAGTATGTGCCACCCAGAGTGCCAAGCACATTGAATTGGTCCTATGCAGATCCCTGTGATATTGTCCCTCCCGAACGCACACAATTATGGCGTGTGTTGAGCAAGAAAAGGACAGCCCCCAAACAAATCTATAACTCACCTGCTAAACATAAGCAGAACAAACCCGTCATCGCTGTTACACAATCTCGTACACTCATGAAAGGATGTCAATGGGACGCAGTGAACTACAGCTGTGTGTATGACTCGGTCCTCTCAGTATTATGGCAGTTCTATTGTCTGAGAGGCGAAAACACTTTAAGGTCTCTGGTCTCTGGTAATGCAGTCATGAATTGCATTGTAGCAAATTTCAAAGCGTACTATGATAGCCATGATCATGCTTTCACCATCGAGAAAGCACAGGATAACGTGCATGATTTGTTGTCATGCAATTGGCCAAGCTTGTTCCCCCGCTATGGGCCCACATTCGCAGCCGCATTTCGCAGCCGCATTCGATGTGGTGGATAAGGTTTTGGTTGATAGCCATGTTGTATGGCCTGCGTACCGATGGAGGTATTGCCGCCACTGTGGACCACCATCAAATATGACTCCTATTGAAGTATCATCAAAAATATGGGACGAGTCACTTGGGGCTGCTGATCCCTGTGCTGTTGTAAACTCTGTTTCTGATTTACTAAAAAGTAGACTTAGCTTCACAAGTGATAATACATGTCGCTTGTGCTGCAATCGCCTTACGGTTGAGACTGAACTACTAGTGCCTCCTCCCATTTTGGTTTTTGTGGTCAACCCGCTCTTATCGTCTCAAGGCTTGATGGAGATAGAGGACGATATACACCTTGAGACTGAGACAGGGTTGGTAACATGGAACCTACAAGGAGCAATCTACTATGGTGACTCCCACTTTACAGCAAGGTTCTGGGAGAATGGGGATACATGCTGGTTTCATGATGGCATGACCACTCAGCAACGATGTGTTAATGAGGGACATGTTCAACCATCCATGCGAATTACAGCTGGATCACGTCGGGTCCATCTGTGCATATATATTAGAGAACACGACTAGACAGGGCTCCCAGTAGTATTACAAACAGTCATGGCATAGTGGGGATAACACCTGGCGCAATTTCGGATCAGTATATACAGGCATTGCAAAATGTTTTGATAAATAATACCCACGAACTGCAGCCCACATAGCTTCCTCATCCCCCTTGCGAGCATTCACCAATGTGCCACTCCGTACACCCATTCGGAAAACTATACACTCTCCCGGCCAGTGAACCCCGCGAAGTCTTCTTGAGACAGAGTGATTGGATGAGTACTGAATTGGGTCATGGATGTAGTACACTCGGAAATGACTTGCTTTGCCACGTATGGTGATGTCACACTTGTGCGTGTGTACACCTTCTTTGACCATAAAATAGTCATCGAGATGAGTAGCAATGCTTAAGCCACCATCTAATGCATACTCGTCTACGCCCAAAATCTTCCACTTGGCTTGATGTTGGGTTGGGACATATAGTGCTCGCAATTCCTTCTTCTGCATGTAATAGGTTTAGTTTGATATTTGTGAACCCTGAGCCAAATACGTACCTGGACAAACATTTGCTGAATTCTATGCCTGATGTGAGCTCCAATGGACTGTGAAATTCAATGTTCTTATACATCCTCTGTGATGGCCACTATGCTTCCGCCCCATCTCGTAATATCCACCTCATTCAAGACCAGCCGTGAAACACACCGGAACTAAACTTGCCCCTTTAACTGAAACTTCATGTTGATCCGTGATCGTACGACCAGTCTGTTTCCGCACTTAATGCTTACAGGTGAGCTCAGCCCAACATTGCATTTGATCACAAATTTTGCGACTGAAATGCCATATGAACGATTTGTGTCAACAAACAGACAACATTATATAAATTTGACTGTCATCCTCTAATACATAGTGAATGAAGGTACCTGTACTTGCTCCGATGATGACGGCAAAGCCAGGGGCGGGTGATCACTCATGATCTGGTAATGTTAAGTCTACAATATCATGGTCCTAGTTGACACACGTATCTGTTGCAAACCTGACCCCTCGGACTGCAGAACCACTATCTGCTCCAATACCACATGAGTGTGAAGAGAATACTTTGCTCGTTGGCCCTTGTGCCGCTGATACGCCCCGTTGGCTTCTGACCCCAGAAAACGCGACTTAGAGCGATTCCGCGCGCTTCGTGGGAACGGCGACTTAGCGACTCAATAGCGCACTGTCGGTACTCTGCGCACTAGCGACCCTACGCACCAGCGAC